>WOVY01007028.1:0-82323 GCA_013436015.1 Rhipicephalus annulatus
TAGTGGAGGGCTCCGAAAATTTTGACCACCCGGGGTTCTTTAACGTGCACCCAAAGCTGAGCACACGGGCCTACAACATTTCCGCCTCCATCGGAAATGCAGCCACCGCAGCCGGGATTCGATCCCGCGACCTGCGGGTCAGCAGCCCGAGTGCCTTAGCCACAAGACCACCGTGGCGGAGCTTAGCTGCTTTCTGGCTGTGGGCTATACACAGTCAGGATTACGCACTTTGCGTTCATGGTTCCACTATTAGAGAGGCACTTGAAGCCACGTCATACTACATACATGTACGCTAGGCCATATGCGCAGGCGTCCATATGCTTATTTACGTATTATCTTGCCCAGGGGTGTCATGCCCATGCCACATTCCACGTGTGTTCACTTCATCACTATTTCGATTTTCTCTGTCTACGTACACATTCCTGGTGACGACACTTTTCATTTTGCCGACAAGAGGCTGCGGTCGTTTTCACGTGACGCGCATTGTGATCTGCACACACTTCGGAATCTCGCGAGAAAAGTGCCATTTGCGTGTATAGCGGCCACTACTTGTGGAGGGTTGCCGATGGCGAAGCTCGTGTGTAGAACCGAGGCAGGTACGTTCGTGGCTCACTGACTGAGCTTAGCGTAGGCAGCACTGTTTCAGGCAGCGAAGCAAGCAAATCACCAAACATCGATGCGTGCGCTCAATTGAGTGATGTTCCGATGCTCGGTTTCTTTCACCTTCATTCAAAGCACAAAGACGCGTTCCTCTTCGGTAATAACTTTATTTCTGCGAGTTGAATCATTCAATTCAACTTAACTTGATTACTCTATATTATGGCACATACCCATGACAGATTGACCAACAAAGCTTAACGTAAACTTTCAATGAGCACCACAATAGTTCCGTGAATGAATTTACAAAAAGAAACTATAAAAATGCGAAAATACTGAATCTGCGGGTCCTTTTGCTCATTTTTTTATGCTTGCATATGCACATTCTCTCGGATTCTACGCAAGGTTTCCTTAACTTTATTCCAGCAACTAGTATTCATATTGGCCCACAGTTTTCTATAGACATTGAATTGACGACATTTGCCGTACTCAAAGAAGCCCTACAAAATCTCTTTCACACGGGTGTCGCTGGAACTCACATTTCGGGAACCAAATCTTGCTTTCTACGAGCCATCAATTGCCTTGCCGCTTTGAAGAAGAAAAAGCAGCAAGACTTTCACCGCTTGCCGAAACATCGGCTCCAATGACACACGTGCTTCAATTATTTTCAGCGGTGCAAGCGTCAATGTTCCCTCAAACTTCGACCTCATTTTTGATTGCCATAATGAAGCCACATATGCGTAGCCATCTTCAAAGAAGGGCAGACTACAAGTCAATATTTCGCATATTTATTTGAGGGGTACGGGATGCCATGGTGATACTTCGTGGCAGAAGTGTCCTACACGAGGCACAAGTAATATTGGGTGAGGCATGTATGACGCGTCTGCAGTTAACCACCCTCACCGCACGTAGCAATGAGCCTGGTTTCATAACGTATGTCGTTGAAGTTAAACGGAACCACGTTCCGAGGTTTCAGTGTAAATTTATGTTGGCACGCTTACAGTGGACACCAACACAGGCCAGACGGCTTACGTTTACGTAAGCCGTCTGGCCTACGTTTACGGCTTCAGAAAATGCCCTCGTCTATAACCAAACGAAACGAACTATGCATAAAAGGTGATTTAGGCCGCCGCAGTTATTGCCGGTACAAAGTGGTGGGCGCCGAAATTCCCCCACAGCTTCTCTTTTCTGTTTCTTATCTTCATTTGTGTCATGCCGTTTAAATGTTTCTATCCGGAGGTGTATTTTTCCTTTATGAGCTCAAGTAGTTGTTCAACAGAAATAATAATAAATTTCTTATCTTTTTATGAAACGTTAGTTCTGGCGGAGTTCCCGTTCGGAGGCAATGGAGGAGATATGGAACAAAAATACGCAATTTGCTGCAACCGAAAACGATAAAAATAAAAAAACGCAATTTGGGAAGTCGACCGGCCGTAAAGGGCCTCGTTTTCCACGAGGCAATTTAGGAAAAAAACGCCCTTCCCAGGGAATAAAGAAAACGAGTCAAACAACTCGTGCAAATGACGGCGACAAGTGGTCATTCCTGAGAGGGTTTTATGCTTCATTTTTTTTTTGCTGTGAGCGCCCGATAAAGGTTGCCGCAAGCTTTGGACATGCTTTTGTTTCATGAAGAAGAGAAATTTTTTGTTCGTTCTATTGTTCCTTTACACACCCATCTATCTCTTTTTTTTCTTTTTTTTGTTACCTGTTCTATATTTATTTGTTTTTCGGTCAGTTTGTTTGCCACGTGTTCACCAGTTCATTCAATTCTTCCTTCGCCATCTTGATTAATTAATATGTGGGGTTTAACGTCCCAAAACCACTATATGATTATGAGAGACGCCGTAGTGGAGGGCTCCGGAAATTTAGACCACCTGGGGTTCTTTAACTTGCACCCAAATCTGAGCACACGGGCCTACAACATTTCCGCCTCCATCGGAAATGCAGCCGCCGCAGCCGGGATTCGAACCCGCGCCCTGCGGGTCAGCAGCCGAGTACCTTAGCCACTAGACCACCGCGGCGGGGCTTCCTTCGCCATCTTGCTCGCTCTTAATATTTTTGCTTAATCAAGCAATCGTTTGTTCTAAAGATCAATACATCAGTCAATTATTCAACAATCAACCAATCAGGTACAAAATTTACGAATTTCATCGCCCGCACAGCTCGATGGAATTTCGTTCGTTTGCGGACCACGTAGCGACATTGCAATCGTTGATTGATAAGTGGGGTTTAACGTCCCAAAACCATTACATGATTATGAGAAACGCCGTAGCGGAGGGCTCCGGGAATTTCGACCACCTGTGGTTTTTTGACGTGCACCCAAATCTCAGGACACGGGCCTACAACATTTCCGCCTCCATCTGAAATGCAGCCGCCGCAGCCGGGATTTGATCTCGCGACCTGTGGGACAGCAGCCGAGTATCTTAGCCACTAGACCACCGTGGTGGGGCGACCTTGCAATTGTAACGACGAAGCTAACATAGCCGATCGTAGGAGAGAACTGCTCTGTGCGTGTAAGTTATCAAGTTCGATCAAGTGTAGTCGGCTCGGGCAATGCCCAAAGATTTTTCTTTTTAAAAAGGGGGGAGGGTGAATTGCTGATATGACTTTCACTACAAAACATCATCACTCAGGAATGAAAGGAATAAGAACGTGAACTGCATGTACGCTCCTTTATCCCAGACAGGCCGCCAGCGGGATTGAGTGTACAGATTGTGTATCAGAAGAAAGAATGCGACGTTCGTAAACGCTACGCCCGCCATGGAGTAAATGCTGCTGGCGCCAGCATAGCGCGGGAGCATCGAGCACTCGTGCCAGAAAGAGAAATCAGAGATGGTGGATCCGTGTTTTGGCATTCCTCTTCGGCAAAGACCGAATGGGGAAGTACAATTACGTCCTCGACCTTGCCGAAAGATGTCTCCGTGAAGCAGAAACGGCGAGACGGAGGCGATCGAGTGCAGCCGTTGAAAAAAATCACAACATACCCACAGAGTGGAGAGAAGCGTCCATCCGTCCGTCCGTCCGTCTGTCCGTCTGTCCGTCTGTCCGTCTGTCCGTCTGTCTGTCTGTCTGTCTGTCTGTCCGTCTGTCCGTCTGTCTGTCTGTCTGTCTGTCTGTCTGTCTGTCTGTCTGCCTGTCTGTCTGTCTGTCTGTCTGTCTGTCTGTCTGTCTGTGCATATGCTGCGCTGGCTAAGCTGGGATGGACTGCCCTATATCATAAAGAGCTTCACCCCTAAAAACACGCTGCCGTGTCTCCTTACGCACGGAAGTGGGAGCGTAACTAAAGTGTATCAACGGAGCCACTCGATAAGTTCGAGCAATAAGTGAAGTAAAGGGGATATTTTGAAAAATAGACCGAATCTTTGTGTTTGTGTGTGTGTGCGTACGTGCTTGCGTGCAAACATTTCACCTGCCTTTCGAAATATGGCATTTACTTCACGTGTCTGTGCTGTGTTTCTGTACGCATGAAATCAATAACTCAAATCATGCAGAATATGGCTGCCGTAACGAGATGCTTCTCAACTAAACTAAAAGAAGCCACTCTCAATTGATTCCTTTTAATGCACAGTTACGTTTGAGTTTGAGTTTATTTAACCACGTGACAAGTACACAAAAATACTCTGTATACGTAGTTTGGTGCGAAGGGAAAAAAGCTGCATTTCACAGCTTGACTGGCTCCTTCACCCAGAAAAAAATTTAAACTACAAAATTTACAAAAATACAAAAATTACAGGCAGCAGAAAGCGACAATACAAAAAGAAACACGCATGTGGCCCATGACAGCAAATAATAGAAAGACAACTCTGAAATATTTACAAAAATATTCATTACAAAGCAATGTATGAAAGAATAAAAACTGAATAAACATTACAGGAATCACCCAACACTCATTCACAACACAATCAGCACATCCGATTTAACATTTCAGTTTTAGACAATATACGCAGATTATCAGTAGTTAGTTTCCATCTGTTCATCACACTTGGAAGGCGGTAACGTAGTGTTTCAAATGCATAGTTTGTGCGAGGACAAGGTGCACGCCAAGTCTCCGTACACCGAGTAACGCGACTGGCAGGATTTGGTTGCAAGGTGGCCAAGGTCCGTAAAAAGATACTTCCTCTGCGTATTTCTGATTTAAAATCTGACAAAAGCTGGTATTCGTAATAACAGGTAATTCGTAAAATTCTATATTTTGCAAATATTGAAGCAGGGTGTGCGTTATAGGATACACCTTCAATGCACCGCAAGGCCTTTTTTTGTAACACGGCCAGGTTCTTTAGAGATGCTTTAGAGCCTGTAGACCAGACCAGATGACAATAGTGTAAATGTGAAGAAAAAAGAACATTGTACACTAATATTTTTTTTGTTTCACAGGTAGTATGTACTGGCATCGACGCAACACACCTAAAACTTTACAAAGTTTGTGACTAATGTGTTCCGCATGGTAATTCTATGCCATGTGTTCGTGAACATTGACCGAGAGTTTTAACTGTTTGACAAAGTTTAATTTTAACGTTATTAAGTATTAATGTGTGAGACGTTTCAAATGACCTGGCTTTCGCACGGAACAGTACAGCCTTGCGTTTAGAGCAATTAATGTGTACAGAATTCGCCACAGTCCAGGCATATATTTTATTTAGTATTTCATTAGCAAAAACAATAAGGTAATCACCCGTTTCCCCAGAAAAAAATATACTGGTATCGTCCGCGTAGATTACATATTGTACAGAGCTGTCAATACGTACAATATCGTTGATAAAAATAATAAATAATAGGGGTCCCAAAAGGCTATCTTGAGGTACACCATTCTTAACGTTCATGGATGATGATAGCTGTCGATTGATTGATACACATTAATTCCTATTAGATAAGTAGTTTCTTATTAAAGCTAGAACGGTACCGCGAACTCTATAACAGTCAAGTTTTTCTAGCATAATATCACGGTTTATTCTATTGAAAGCTTTCGAGAAATCTAGAAATATTCCTATGGTAAGTTTTTTTGCTTCTATATTTCTTAAAATCAATTCTTTTTGGTATAGTAAAGCACTTTTGGCCTGACTGAAAACCGAACTGTGACGGCGTAATAATGTTGTGTTTATCAAAGAAATCAGATACCCGAATGAAAATAAGTTTTTCACACCCCTTAGAGAAAACTGGTAAAATCGAAATTGGCCTGTAGTTTCTTAAATTGCTTTTGTCCCCACCCTTATATATAACCGTTACTTTAGCGTTTTTAGCGATTCTCCCTTTGTCAATTGATTCAATTTTCTTTATTTACTCTTGTCACTTGATTCATATTGTTTTCAAAGTTTTCCCATTCGACTTCCTCATGATTCCCTTTTATGAGCGAGGCACCTTAGCACCTCGGTTTGTCGGCATGGAGTGGGCGTCGTCAAATCGATCATAAACGTATATACGTAACAAAAATTGGGTAAGTCCCACTGCTCAGCAGCGTTACGTACCGTGCATATTATGAGTTCGTCGTTACCAAGCAGGTTTCGAAACCTGCTTTGTCGTTACGGCCACAAAGATTACGTTTGGCTTCGCAGTGGTGTCATAATCCGCGATGAAGTAGATCAAGGCGCTCAAGTTCCTTGTCTTGAAGCATGGAAAATTCCAAAACGGGTTTTCTCAACAAAGATAATTTTGAGCCTTAAAAATAGACAAGTCCGCTTGTTTTGGCCGACAGCTAGGGGCGACGGGCCATGCCTGAACAATTGACTGACTTTTTAATAAAGTTTTCTCTCTCTCTCTCGTCGCAAGTTTCCAGCTTCTATTTCTTGCCATTTTTCGAGGTTATCTAGTCCCAAAGTCAGAAAGGTGCATCGCTGCGGTAGAGTCGTATATTTAAAACACCACTCGTTGAAACATATTCGCGAAATGATGGTGGCTTAGTGGGCCGGTGGCGGGTGAAGAATTAAAGAGTAAAGATTTTGCTGTTGATAACACTGGCGTACGTTGCATGCTCCGCCCTTCTCCCCAACTTGGAGAACCTGAAACACCCTTTTAGGGGCGAAGCTCCTCTTAGTCTAAGCTTGTCATGCGTGATGCGTAACCGAGAGAAGAAGAAACGAGAAAGAAATGAGGCAGTATCTACTGAACAGTATAATAGATGGCGCTGTCTCATAGGAGTGCATACAAACTGCAGTTGAGTGAGGACATTCTAGATAGCGCTGTACCGCTACTCTTCGATTGGCTGCTGCACGGGCTGTGCCTGGCTTTGCGGAGAACGAGTGCCTCTCTCGGTCTCCTGGATAGTCGCCGTACGTGACAAATCGTTGGTGGGGCATGGACGAAGCAGAGCGGCGGGCGCGTTGAAGACGTGGCGTTCGGTTCCCTTGTCTCGCGTCTCGTCGGTGTTAACCCACGCGCCGTCTGCATTATCGAATGCGATCGGACGCGAAGACGCATGCACGGACGGATGGATGAATACACGGCCGAATGGACGGACGGACGCTACGCCCCACTCATCATAATTCACTCCGTGGATATGCTGTGACTTTTTCGGCTTTACAGTTCTTTGTAGCAACTTGAGGCGACCCAGAAGCGAGAAAGATGTGGATGTAGGTGTCTCATCATTGCGAGTTGAAGCACCCTCGCGACCACCACTTTCGTGCTTTGCTTCTAGCTGTGAGTTGGTGAAGTGACCCTTGGGCCAGCGAATAGAGAAAAGCTATTCGCTACCCATTATCAGTTGGCAGTGCCTACAAATAGCCATGCACGAGGAGTTAGCAAATTTTAATTGTTATCACTCGAGACCCTTGCACGGATAGCACTACACGCGGCTTCAAGTATTAAAACACAGCAAATATTCGCTGGAACGACTCGCAGAAGTAGTCAGCTTGGGTCTGCAGAGTAAAACTGATTACCACCGTCGAACATACAATGACTGTCTCGGGATCCGGTGACGCTCGTTTTGTTCCATCATGGCGGAACCAACGTTGATTGATTGATATGTGGGGTTTAACGTCCCAAAACCACTACATGATTATGAGAGACGCCGTAGTGAAGGGCTCCGTAAATTTAGACCACCTGGGGTTCTTTAACGTGCACCCAAATCTGACCACTTGGGCCTACAACATTTCCGCCTCCATCGGAAATGCAGCCGCCGCAGCCGGGATTCGAACCCGCGCCCGGCGGGTCAGCAGCCGAGTACCTTAGCCACTAGACCACCGCGGCGGGGGTGGCGGAACCAACGTGGGTATAGGTTTAAGTGCATGGGCCCTATGTGGAGCTTTACAATAGAGTCAGTATATGACCTATATGATTTTCACCCGCGATGCGTCCAAAAGGGGCACCACATTTCGGTGAGCGAAAAAATGTGGATGTCGCAGAGCTGTGCCCTCCGATGTGGAACGACGCTTGCGTTTGTGTGCATACTCGGAAGCCAGAGCGCGATTACGCACTCGCGACATATCAACTTTTCGGGGATTAGAAAGAGCAACAGCGTAGCACCAACTAACTGCACGTGCCTCAGAAAGCGCGTTTGCTCAATGTGACCGTAAAGGGGGGCGCCATGGCATTGTGCTCTGGTAAGCGTGCATGCACCTTACAGCACTTGAATAGTGAGCTTGCCATGTTTTGTGAACTATACATTGTTTAACGGCAATTCTGTGTCTAACTGGCTCCGCGGAGTAAGCAAACTTCTTTGACGAGCCGCCAGGATGATATCTTTGGTGGAAGATATCTCTGGCTTGGGACAGGTCCTGTAAGGCCACCGCCGGACAACGCATATTTATATCTTTGGGCCATATGAATGGCTTTCTTTATCATAAAATATATACCACTCACTTCGCTAAAATGCAATGAATTGCTTCATGGTACCTGTCGCCGTCAACGTTCAAAACAGCACGCATCGTCCCGCAACACATCTCGGTTAATTCTGCAGGCGACCTCGTTCTCTCGCTCCTAGTCAATCTCGTCGATGCGTCGAAACGTTTGACAGTGTACGGGTCACCTCATGCCACCACGCCTGCGTTTACTTTTTTTTCTTTCATGCGGAAGCGAGAGCGCCCAGCACGCCACGGCACGCAACGCTGGCCTCAGCGGTGTTCCATCTGTCGGGATGTGACGAGGTTCGCATTTTAGGTGTCACGCTGGGCGCAATACCGCGTTCCTCTAACGCGGAATGCGCACTGACAGCGAACTAAGTGTCGGCTCATGGACACTTAAAGCTAATCTGTAGAAGTAACGCCCTGGATATCGCGTGCTGAAGATTTGACAATACGATTCCGACATCACGTCACCCCTTTCTCTTACATACACATAAACACAAACATATTATTAAATAAAACTTGTCAGGCAATGTATCTACATATAAACCAGTGAATCCTATAGGGTTCACTATTTTATATGTAGATACGTCGTCGTCGTCGTCGTCGTCGTCGTCGTCGTCGTCGTCGTCGTTGTTGTTGTTGTTGTTGTTGTTGTTGTTGTTGTTGTTGTTGTTGTTGTTGTTGTTGTTGTTGTTGTTGTTGTTGTTGTTGTTGACTGGTTCATATATAGATACATTACCTGACAAGCTTCATGGTAACACTGAACCCAAGGCAGCTGAATGATTTAATGTGATGCCAATAAAGCGCTTGGCCGAAAATTTGTTCTGTATGGCAAGACTGAACCCTATAGGGTTCAGTTGGCTTTCGATTCCCGGTTTTGTGGTGCCTGTAAAGGGGCCTTCACCGCGAAAACATTGCTCTAGAGGCGGAGTGTGACGGCGAAGCCAGGGCAAGTGTTGAAGGGACACTAAGGATAACTATTAAGTAAACGTTGGTTGTTGAAGTAGTGGTCTGAAAACTTCGTAGTGTTACTTTCGTGCCCAGGAAGAGGCTATCTTGAAATAAAATAACGTTTCAGTTGTCCGCATCGGGTTAGCGCACTTCAACTTACCCGCCGCAAGAAGCGGACCGACCGGACCGACTCACGTCACTGGGACCGTGCACAACGTTGCTCGGCTTTACTGCCGCTAGTTGCAGCAGACCAAAATCAGTGGGAGGCCCCAGCAGCAACAACGCCAATTTATCAATATTCTGCCGTTGGCTGCGAGATCGCAGACGTTATTTGGTTCAACTGCGCCTCACTAGATGGCATAACCTGTCCAGCGTAACTACTCACAAATTGAATTTTGAACCACTCGCGCCATTCCCCACAGTAACTTCTGGAGGTTCTTTTTTCTAAGAATCGAACAGCAACGAACAAGCAGCACTTTATTGCGTCTCTTTATGCAAGGACACTTCTTTATTTGGTGCAGCCAGATCTATTACTAGTGAATAATTGTAGGTGGTCCGTCTGATGTCATAGGGATCATTTTGAGAATGCCCTGCTGCTCCGCATGTGCTCTTGTGAAATTACCTTAATTTCTCGGTAAGTAGGGCACTGTTTTTGATAATATTGCCATCTTAAGTGTTGTCATACATTGAACTTTCACTCTGGCGTAAATCGTTATTTGACATTACTATCCCTTTATGGCGAGGTAATGACGTCTTATAGTTCCTGTCCTGGCACATTTTCCCACTTTTTACTCTGATTTATGGTGTGTTTTGTGCTTATATATTACCACTGTATCAAAGCATTGAATCCTTGTACTGTACCATTGTGCTTTATTACGACTGCTGAAAGCAATGGCTAAACTGAAACTGGAATTTACTCGCAGACAAGAACCAGGAATGGACATGGGTAGGGTAATTAACGCGTAAGAAAAGTAACCACTTGTCTTTTATATTAGAAGACAGGATTCAAAGAGAAAGCAAATGCGCGTCGGGTAGTCAGAAGGTGAAGTGGGCAGATGAGATAAGAATTTTGCAGGTGTGCCATGAGCGCAGCAAGAACAGAGCCAGGTTTGGGTGGAACAAGGCAGAGGCCTTTGGCCGGTAGTGGGATCAGTCAGGATGATGATGATGATGATGATGGCGACAATTCCACGGAACGGTCACTAAAATTACCAATATCTACCTGAGGACAGGTTGTCCGCCTTACAATCTACTGGATATCCTCATTCTTTGCCATTTATGTCTACTTCACCGCTGACCCGAAGTCCGTGGGATCAAATATCGGCCGTGACCAGTGGTTAGATTAAAGCGCTCCTTTAGGAACCACAGGTGTTCGAAGTTTTCGGAGCCCTGCTTTACGGTGTCTGCCAAACTCATACCACGTTTTTATGACTAAAAAACTATTATTAGTAGTGTTACTCATCTTTTCCATTACTTAAGGGGGTAGGTTCAAAGATTTTCTGCTTTCACCACAAATCTTCCGTTGAAGCTATTGACCGCAAGAGGTTAACAACTCTAGCCGTTGTGGAGATTGAGGTCTTGCCGACAGCCCATGTCTCCTCGCGTTCAGGCAGGCTGTTGCGAACGTTTCCTTCTCGAAGAGCTGCTGTTGGAGGGAACCGGGCTGAAGAGTCGATGAAGAGTACGAAAGGTTTATTTACATTCTTACAGAAAGAGCATTCGAAACAGGAATCGACTCTCAGGCATTCGCCTGACGCTTTTTGTCTTTTCGCAGTCCCTAGACGCCACGCCTAGGGAAACGGGGAAAGACGTTTTCACTCAATCACGCCACCGCTGTTTAGAGCCATTTTACCGGCACCACCCCCAACAAACAAACACACACACATACGCACACGCGCACGCACACACACAACCCAAAACACGTATTGTTCCGGCCATGCTGTAGCATCCAGAGAATCATGCTGCCAGCAAACGGGATCTAACGAGACCGTCGTGTCGCTGCTCGGGCCGACCACCCACGTTGTCGAACGGCGGTCGCAGGACGATAGTTATAGAGCGAGAACAAAGCGATGACACAGAGACAAGAAGGACACGAAAGACACGTGTCCTTCTTGTCTCTCTGTCGTCGTTTTGTTCTCGCTCTCTAACTATCGTCATGCCATACCAACTAGCCCAAGCTGCCACACTGCTAGGTGGTCGCAGGCCAGGCAACACTAATAGCATGTGCCTGGACATCTGGCATTGATTTGAACATCTGTGGCCTATCAGCCACAGAGACGCACAGCCTGGTAGTCTGAGGTCTCTCTTCAGCGGAAACTCGGCGTCGCGACCTTTATTCCTGGGGCACATAGGCGCCACATGTCGCATTTCCGCGCCGGCACCAGCGACAGTAGTGCTGTGTGGAGTAATTACAACCACGTCCCTTCCAGTGCAGGAAAAACAGCCGGGCATCTTCGTGCTCCTCCTTATCGCCACAAAGGGAGATGGCTGTGTTTCTTGTCTCTCGCCACCCGTAGCAAAGGGTGGATCACTGATCGCAACACCGCAAAAGTCATGTTAACGAAAGTGAGGTGCTAAGAAGAAGAGCCAAATTAAGGCCGTTACGCCTAGGAGTCCACACCGAACGTTCACACCTGGGAGTCCACGCCCGCCTGACGCCATCAGCTCAACGACGTTATCAAGCGGGGGGTGCCGGTCTGTCTTACGCAACGCACTGTGAGCTCCCTCTGCCCACGGGCCTGATAGCAGCCAGATGTAGCGATCAGCGCCATCCAGTCTGGCGAGTCTTACGCAATGCGTGGCAACATCACTCGTCATTGGGTGCAACCCAGCGCAGCGGCTCCGGATTTGAGAATCATCCCACAACACCCTGGTTCTGGTGGGGCTCACCGAAATGGTGCCCCAGACGGCTTATATATCTCTCTACACTGATGATATCTGCACTTGGGTGTCCGGCGTGACACGGCCTCAAGTGCGCGCAAGGATAAAGAAAGTGGCAACAACGACATCGGCATACCTTCGCCAGCAAGGTTTGACTATCGCCACAGAAACGTTTACAGGCAAACCAATGTCTTTCTACCCATTGTGCATCGATGGCAGATCAATCGCATATAAGAGCAGTCATAGATTCTTAGCTGTCATCGTAGATCGTGACCTAACCTTGAGCCCGCATGTCGCATACTTGAAGAAAAAGCTCATTAGCATTGAGAGTGCATTCAAGTTCGTCGCCGGAAAATCACGGGGCCCATCCGTGCACTCGATGTTGCAGCTTTATACAGTCCTCTTTCTCGAAATTCTCCGGTACAGCCTTCCTGTCCTGTCTAACACGTGCAAAACTTACATCCGTGCACTACAGAGTGTACGAGCCCAAGCACTTCGGACATGTCTTGGCCTTCCAAGATCCTCATGTACAGTGGCAACTATCGTTATAGCACAACAGCAGGTACCAACGTATATCATTGTCGAGACGCTTAGAGCTCACATTCGACATTTATCACGGCTACCGTCACACCATTTAGCGTGTTTTCAGCGCGGAGGCCCCATTCTTTGTTCTGCGGTATTTTGACAAATATCAGGATATATTACCGCCAGGCTTCAAACTTGCGATGCATTCAGTAGCTGCGTTATAGAGTCTCAGTCAACCTGACGTGCGCTTATCAGTTCCTGGAATCGTTAAGAAGGCACGCATGTCACCGCTAGCCCTGAAGCAATTGACTTTGCGTCTGTTGAACGAAGGTACGTTGACCGCATACATTTTTACACCGACGGCTCCACTAATTCCAACAGCTCTACAAGAGCAGTGGTTGCTCCATCTGATAATGTGTTGCTTCAATACAAGTTTTCTCGCACCATGACGTCGACAGCAGCAGAGCTCACAGCGCTTCAAGGTGCAGTTAAGTAGATTCTTCGGCAGCAACCTAACCAATGGGCCATATTTTGCAACTCGAGGCCAGCCTTACAGACACTGTGGTTTGTAATACAGCACTGTTACACAACCAATCAGTATATCAGATAAGGCACGACTACCACGAAGCGCTCAAGGAAGGTCATGATATCGTATTTAAGTCGTTGCCGAGTCATTGCGGAATTGTCGGCAATGACCACGCAGATGAAGCTGCTCGATCCGCTAATGACCAAGACCTGCGTACGCCCATACTGCTCTTGAGCACGGACGCTGCAGGGCGACTACAATCACTTGCTCGCCGTATACTCTCCTACAATGAAATACGGTGGGTTTCTCTAACACGCATCTATATTCGATCAACCCAAACTTGGAACTTTATTTGCCATCCGGGCTCCCACTATGCGCTGAAAATTTACTGTGTCACATGAGGTTGGGCGTGGCATTTACGAATGCGTACTCTTGTCTTCTTGAAATGGCGAGCAATTCGGCATGCAATATCTGCGCCTGCGAGGAAACGCTTGAGAACATTCTATGCCATTGCCCAGTATACTGGTCTAAACGACATTTTATGGAAGCCAAGCTCTGTCAGCTGGATTCACGGCAGCTTACAGAAAAGAAGATCCTGGGACCTTGGCCAACGGTTTTCCATACGCGCAAAGCCACGAAAGCCCTCTTGTACTTCTTAAGGACCACAAGACTTCACGACCGCTTGTGAAAGAGCAGTGTGAGACCGTGCTGTGTAGTCTCGAGCTGACTATTCGTCTTTCTCTTTCTTACTCCTCATCTTTTTAATCTATGTCCGTTCAATGATTCTCCCTTTCCCCGACCCCAAGTGTAAGGAAGCCAAACCGAACCAAGCTTGGTTAACCTCCCTGCTTTTTTTTCTTTATTTATCTCTTTCTCTTTTGTTTCGAAAACAGTTTGTAATGTTAATTATAGCGGGAAGTCTCACAGCACGAGAAAAGACAAAGTTGTCCAGTGAATTGGCGCTTGTGTGCAATGCCAGAGGCACAGCAGGTTGCTGTATCACGAGGTCTCGAATGTTCCTGATTATCCTACATCCTTGACTGCAGATACCGCTTTTTGATGTACCTTAGCCATCACAAGTTGTTCGTCACACTATCGTTTTTTTTTCAGTTAAGGACGAACACCTGAAAGAATTAAAAAATCTGATAATTATGAGCAGGCGCCACGTACTGAAGTGTCTCGCACGACAATTTTGCCTTGGTGGTGCTGTGTGCACAAGCGATGCTGCAACCACCGCTGTTGGATGGGTGATTGGGCGGCGGTACACATCGGCTACGTCAGTACTGAAAGCGCAAAACTTCATGTAATTGATCTCAAAAAACATGCCCGTTTCTGCAAATGAAGTTCGTTCAAGTGAAATATTCGCTATTCAGAAATTCGTTTAACTGAAAGATTTTGCATATAATGCACAAGACAAACTATCGAGGATTTTTTAAAAGTTTGTTTCTTCTGAAATACTCGTTAAACCGGACGTTTGTACAATTAAGGATTCGCTGTATAAAGAACGAGAAAGAGGAATTCTTCTGGTAGGAATATTCTTCACGAGACGGGATCCAAGCGCAGGTGGCCTTGATCCAATGCGAGCGTCTTAACCATTTGGCTATTCAGGCAGGCTAGCAGGGCAAGCATAGCTTTGCCTAGTATAGTGTAGCAAGCTGGTAAGAAAAGCGTAGTGATCGTGAGAAGGAGATATGTCATGGTAGGGGCTAGAAAAGAGGTAGAGAGTAAAACGTAGCACAGAAAGAAATAGGATAGGAGAAAGATGGAGAAGGAATTAAAAAAGACAGAGAGAAAGAGAAGAGTAACAAGAAGACAGAAATCAAAAGAGTGAATGATAGAAATAAAGGGGAAAGAGGGGGAAAGAAAAAAGCAAGAATGAGAAAGTACAAAGATAGAGATAAATAATACGAAAGAGAGGAACAAGACACAAAGACACAAGACTATAGAAGTGAAAAATTTGAAGACTTGGCTAGACAGCAAAAACTAGGCCTACATGTACATACAAGCTCCACTAGCTATTTATCACTGCGCATTTGTGTGTGAAGCTACGCAATTTTCAGAGGCTTTGTTCACGGTACGCTACTTCACCGAATCTCACCAACTGAGTACTCGAGCATCTTATGCCCAAATGGTATTAGGACTCAAACTAAACCCTAGAATCATGACAGTAAGCGAACAGCAGAGGAAGGCCGAGTTATTGCATCCAGGCCTGAAGAATCAGTGAAGCCTGGTTCGACGGGCGCGGGAGATGGCGAAGGCACGCGGCTACCTGGAATAAGGAGGCCGCCCACCTTGAAATGAAAGCATACATGAATTCATTACTATGTTCATTTTCAGTTATCGGCAAGCCTGAAAATGGAGGCGCCAATTCCTCCATGGCCTGTGGTAATATTCTTCTATTTTTAACAGAATACCTTAGTAGTTCCGCAAGTTTTTATAATTTTCTTCCAAAAAATTCAATTCATATCATTAAATGTGCTATACTTACTCCCGAAATATTGATCTAAACATCATTCATTTGTAACACTTGCCTCAGTGTGGTTGAAGGATGTGACGCAAGATCTGCTTGCGTAAGAACAACTTTGTGAATTCATTCCCAAGCGTAGATATTGCAGCTTACTCTGCAAAAGATCAAAATACTAGAGAAAAATAATCCCGTTGCACATATTTAACTGCCCCCTACGCGCAACCATTTCGCTGGTCTTGCAACCACACCGTGTCACTCGGTTACGAAAAACGCCGGCGCCGCACAGGCACTTCGTCAGCTTAACGAGAGCGCCGGGTGTGTGAAAGCGGATTATTGCGTATGCAGGCTGCTACAGAGCAGTGCACCAATTGCTTTGTTGGCACATTTGGTTTGTTTCCTGCATTTCGGGGAAAAAAAGACAAAAATTAATGTGGCATGCAGCCGCCCCCCCCCCGCCCCACCACATTGCTTTCCAATGTAGTGAGGGCAGCGGGATTGAAGACTGGCAGCTCTACTGCAGCCCACTAGGACGTTCGCAATCGATCTATACGTCTACTCCTGGAGTGAATAATGATTGTTTGTCTGCAACATCGCTAAATTTGTGCATAATCCTTATACGCTCGGTACTGTATTTCAAGAAAGAAAATGAAGTATCGTGTTGTGTTCGTACGAGTCCTGCTGAAAATCCTACTTAGCTTGTAAAACAATAGGTATTTAATCATTGCACAGTCAGTCGTGTTCTTTTTTCAGATCATAGGATTGAGTTAGTGTGCAGAAAATGCATGATTAATCTGTTTTCGGCTGTGCTCATTTAGAGCGATTAAAAAATACTGTTGGCCGTGGTCGTCAAACCCGGCACGCCGAACGAACCGAGGAACATTGTAGTGGCCGTGGTAGTGCCCTCCCGAGATGTTTAGCTACTGGCATAAGCGCCAAATGTATGTTAAAACAAGACGCAGTGATTTTTCAAGAAAAAGACTTTGTTGTGCGCAAAACGTTCAGAAAAAAAATGACATAGGACAGAATGATAGTGCAAAGATTCAGTTCACTCTATGCGCAGCGTATCTAGGTATTTCACCAGTGGCTTGTCCAAAGAACAGCCACCAGAAGTTGCGTACACATATGTAGACGTTTCTCGGCCCGGGGCATATGAGCGGCGATTCGACTAAGCTCGAAGAGACAAGCTGAAGTGTTGTCCCACTACAATACACCTACCTACATAGTGTAGCTGCCTGCAATTTTTTATTCACTGAATTTTATTACCACAATTGGTTTACTGTTACGTTCATCTTTCTCAGATTGTACCTTTCTTCTTTTCTGTTTCCTACATTATACATTTCTATTTCTGCTTCTCAGGTTGTTTTTTTTATTTGATGATGTTTCAAGAATTTTTCATATCACTACATCTGTTGTTTCAAATCTATAACCACTCCACATGGCAAAATCAACAGTATGAATCACAGCATTTTGTTACCAACGTATCTGTTCTTTGACGCTGTAGGGTAATTTTAATTGCGCCAGTTTCCAAAAAAATCTATCACAGAATAAAGAGGAAAATGTTAAACAAGCAACCTCAGGACCGCACATAGCTTGGAGACATATAGCGCATCGGTGCTCGCTTGGGGAGTTTTAACTGTGCATTAGATGAATCCGCAGTGGCAGCTTACAAGGGCTTAAGTGTCCAGCTGATCCTAAGCTCGAGGATGCCACTTTGATCTCCGGCCACAGCGACCGCATCTTCATGAGATCACAATGAACGAGAACACAATGAAGCCACAGGGGTAGTCACTTACTTAGATTTAGGTGTGACTAAAGTACCTTTGTTGATGAAATTGTATAAGGAGGAGGCCACTAACTCTTGGCCCTTTAAAATACCACGTTTGGAACTATAATCTTCAAAACACATATTAGGCAAGACGAGATTTTATGCTCGTATAAACAGAAAACTTATGAACTCTCGGTGGAGGCTAGAACTACATGTGTCAGATTCCTGTGAATGAAGCACCGCATTTAGAGGAGCTCCAAACGAAAAAGAGGGCGGTATTGGTGAGAAGAGAATGACACTATTGCAAAAGTCAGTGCTCTTCAATTATCAAGTCGGGTGTTTGGCATGATCGCGGAAAGTCTGTTGGCGTACCTAATCTTCTGTAATCTGCTCTGTTGTGGTGAATCAGCAGTGTCTCGCCTCCTAACAAAGAAAAATGTGAGAGTGAAAGAAAGGGATGTGTGTAGCATGCTATCTATTGGATTGATTGATTGATTCATTGATTGATTGATTGATTGATTGATTGATTGATTGATTGATTGATTGATTGATTGATTGATATGTAGGGTTTAACATCCCAAAACCACCATATGATTATGAGAGACGCCGTAGTGGAGGGCTCCGGAAATTTTGACCACCTGGGGTTTTTTAACGTTCACCCAAATCTGTGCACACGGGCCTACAACATTTCCGCCTCCATCAGAAATGCAGCCGCCGCAGCCGGGATTCAAACCCGCGAACTGTGGGTCAGCAGCCGAGTAACTTAGCCACTAGATCCTAGATCACCGCGGCGGGGCGAATCTATTGCTCGACACACATCGACACACATACCCACACATCATATATATGTGACGTAAGAAGGCAGGCATGGTTAGGAGAAGTAGATGAGGAAGAAGTGCTTGATAGAATGAACATGGCGTATTAACCAGGCCACGTCTCCCAGTCATCATAACGTCACACAAATCGACAGGATGAAGACCTGCCAGCCTTTTTATCAATCGTTCATCGTCTACGCAGTTCTCCGCAAGACACCCTGACTACACATGGACTACCGTACAAGCGCCTAGTATTACGCATCGGCCAGCATCATGTCAGAACCATTTGCTGACCTTGACATCCCCAAGTACACCGGATCAGCGCACGATGAACCCGTACAGGACTGGTTCAACCTTTTCGAGCTCCACGCTACCGCTGCATCCTGGTCAGAACGGGAGATGGTTACGAACTTCAGCGACTACGTCACCGGTGAGGCATTCAAACTTTACCTCACCCACATCTTCGAGAACGATGAGTCTTGGAAAAATATCAAAGAAGAAATGATCACCCATTTCAAAAAATAATATGACGACCTGTCCATACTTCATCAGCGGAAGGCTTTTCAACTCAACCATCACAGTTACGTGAAGTCCTCCCGCAGTAAGCCTATTTTTCAAACGATACCTCAGAGAAAATATACCACCATTGTACCATCATATGACTCTTTCGAAAAAACGTCATGCATTCGAACACCGACTGGTAACATGCACGTCGCAACAGACAAGGTAAAGCCTCCGTATACCGAAAGGAATCTAGGCTATTTTGCCAAAAGACAAAACGTAAAGCCGACTTTCGCTAGAGCAATGAAGTCGGCATTTTAAACGTGTTCACTGCACGACAACACTTCACATTTTACTGAACCACCCAAATCCCTTGGTGCTTCGTGTCACACACAAGGCCCAGACGGTTTCGAACGTGTGACGAAATTTACGCATGACGAGCTAGTAAATTCTCAAAATACCAGCGCATACCCTGACGTTCCGGACCAAGGTCGTTCGACAGACATTCTCAGCCTAATCACACTGCAAAAACAAAAACATACGCCGTCAGAACCACCCGAAGCCATGTTTGTTGTGCTCTCATCGTCAAGTGATAACACACATGTGAGTCAAAGCACTGCAGGAATTTCGAATCCACCAACGCTAGCGCATTGTGAACTTACAGAAACATTTACAATGAATGATAGCACAAAACCATCTGGGAAGCTTTCTCATCTGTGTGCCACACTGATTTTATCTCAAAAAAGCCCTGCAGTACAGTATCGGCCACCGACTATCTACTGATCACATCATCAAGCAAAGAAAAGCAGACTCATGTTCCTGAGAGTTGCCCATCTGCCCTACTTTCGCAACAAAACGAGCAATTTCAAAAAACGCAACTCCACGAACCCCTGGAACTACAATGGCTACTCGAACAAGAACAACGATCAAGTGAAACCTCCTCACGAGTTCACTTGTGGCTTAAAGGTCATAAGAGACAACAGCAATTAAAGAAGCAAAGACAAAGTGAATGCCTAAGCCATCATCGCAGAAAGCAACATCGACAAAATTTTCTGCGCCAGTTCTCAAGGCCGTGTCTGCGATCCAACAAACTGAGAGAACGCCACAGAAAGTTACGAAAAAGGCATGAAGCTACCACGTATACAACGGGAAAAAAAGACTTCCTCCCATCAGCCTCGACTCTTACGCACGCCGACTACAAGCAAAGCGTCTGTTGCCACGACGGCGCTGGATCCGATGCCAAACACATCCGTCAATCCAATGCTGCACAGATTTCAAGCCTTGTTCGTTCCTCACAAGAGTTTCGTGTCATCATCAGTGCAGATGTGCAGGGTGGGGTTATGCCATCCAGGACGCAACAGCCAGCCTCGTCCACCCGAGTTCTCTTAGATGTGGCCGGACTGCTTCTCTCTGCTGTAGATTTTTTGTGCGAGTTAAGGAACTCCCTTCTGAAATGAAACTATGTTGCATTTTGACATTTTTCGCTCGCTTGAACACCCGTTTTTTGATGTTTTGTTAAGTGTCTGACGTGACTTCTTCCGAAGGGAGGGGGAATCCTGTAACGTAAGAAGGTAGCGATGGCTTGGAGTTAGAAGTAGAATGGAATAAACATGGCGTTTGAACCAGGCCACGTCTCCCAGTCATCATAGCGCCATATATATATATATATATATATATATATATATATATATATATATATATATATATATATATATATATATATATATATATAGGCTCGTGAGGATGAGCGTACGAAAACCTTTATTCCCACGTTTCAGCCGGGGTCCAGTCTTTATTGGAGAATACCCCAGGCAATTTCGGATGCGAAAACGCTCTTTTGAATTACGTGTGTAACGCCGTACGTACGCGCGTGTGTATGAACGCGCCGCAACACGTTCCCCTGGCCGCTGCTGTTAGAGCGGTGCCGAGTAGGTCACGTCGCAGCTGCGCGTTGACGTCACACTCCCCTCGCACGCTTTCCTCGCAGAGGCGCGCTGACGTCCCTCTTTTTCTCCCCGCAGCCCGCCCGCCCGCCTCCGGGCCCGCAGCTGCAGGCTCCTCCGCCCGCTCTCAACACACATCTCTCTCGCATCACCCTGCGCACCACCCGCTACGCTCGAAGGGAGATGGTCCATAATTTTTTTTCTGGACATACATGTATATTTCACCCTCAATCACCCATAAACTGGTGTTCTCCTACTTGTGATACTTACTTGCCCATACTTGTGTTCTTTTATTTTGGGTATTTCTTCGCAATTTATTGATAGCGTCTGGTCACTTCGATCATTGAATATGAGCATCACTCATTTTATTGCGCCAAATTTGTGCCGAATCCTGGTCCTAGAGCTTCACATTCCCGTCCGAATACGTCACCCAGACGCTGTATATTATCCCAGCTGTCCTCTAATAAGACGAAAGTAGGCAGCATGAGGTAAACCCTTGAGGGGCGGCTTTCTCAATACGCCGGCTGGTTCTTGAAACCAATGTCACTACCTTCGAGTCCTATTACGTCCTCAATCTGTACAGCACGAAGATCAGCGTGGACAACCAGCATCGCTAACTCAGTCCCTGGTTAATATTGTCACGGGGTCGTGACGTGGCCGAAGACAGGAGACTTCGTGTTGGGATTGAACTGTTTATTTGGGCGAACCTGTGCCCGGTAAACGGAAAGTCCAATTACAGCAGCAGCCTTGCACAGATAGCAGTTCTCGGACTGATAGCGGCGAACGGAGCGTCGGCCTTCGATCAACAACTGACAAGCGGCGAAGCGCGTCGGCATTTATACTCTTGCCGTTGAATGTTCTAGTGTTATCGCTGGCGGTGGCGTAGGTTCCAGAACAATCTGTACCGTTCGCACAGTGGGCGTGATCTTATCGAAATGATCTACTACAGTCCGGAACCTTCTAGAAAACTGCAGGCGCGGTTTGCGATGAGAATCGTGCGGTGTTTTGGGACGATAACAAAAACTTGGGAAATGGAACGTGGCAATATCAACGTTCTCCTTGCAACTTATTCCTTCCCATTCAAAGGAAACTCTCTTTCATCGACATATCTTTGTGAAAACGTGTATTAGAGTCACCACCAATGCACATTTTCAATATATCCCACAGGACTCTGGTAAAAACGTTATTATATGCTGAATGTAAAGGTATCTTTTATATTTTAGATGTTTGTATACGCAGCATCAGCACAAATAGGTTATCGTCTGGTCCCCTGCGATTCGATTTCTATTGTGGAATTCTTCCAAAACATCGTACTTTGTTGCCATGTTTGTATATTAATTTATTGCTTGCATTGCCGGTGCCTATAGTAACAATGTAATTGTAAGCGGTCTAAATGAGCGCAAGCTATGCTTCTTTCTGTTGCTTTTACACATGAAGTCCCTACTTGGTCACAAAGAGTATGGCGTTCACCTGTCATTCCAGCATTTTTTTTTCAGCCGCTTTAAATAGTACTAGTTCGCTAATATGCCCTTACGCACCGGTGGCAATGTGCTTTAGGACTTTTTTTCCTCTGCCATCTTTCGGCTCGAATTCAAAAACTTTGGCTCTTGCCCAAGCGTCCTGCCGTAACATACACTTAGGTGGATATCTCTACATTCACACACGACTTTAACGCCATACTTTGACCACTCGAAAAATGAACTGCCACCACTGGTCGCTGAAGTCAGCATAATACTGACATTGCTAAACTGTACTGACAGACACCGCAGCGTAGACAAGTGCAAAAGTAATGCGAGCTTGAGTTACCGCCGATACAGATTCGCTAATGGTTACGCGCACTGTGTTAATCTGAAGATTCCTGAGCCAGCGTGCTAGTGATTTCAGATATTTATCTGCATTTAGTTCGTTCTCTGGCTTCGCTGTTTATGTGTATCGTCTTCTGTTTGTTGGTCGCTCCGGTCTCTTTATGGGATATTTTGGCCATTATCTGCGAGAATTGACCCACCTAATTTGTTGTGGCGACGTAATTAAATATCTGATAATGTCGACAATAGCGTTTTTTTTTCTTGAAAACAGTGGCTAAGATGGTGCCACGCAAGGCAGCGTGTGGTAACTGTGTCTCTCCGGTATTCTTCGAAAGGCAGCTTGCGTTGCCGGGAAGGATCGGCGGTCGGCTTCCCTTTCCTAGTGACGTGTAAGGTGACACGAGGCTTATGCAAATTCACGTCTCCTCAACTGTGTGGTACTGCCTCACGCATTCAGCCGTGCAGTTTAGCATTTCCTCATGTAAGCGCAGCATGCGGACTAAAAAAAACACCTTATTTTATGATTGAAAAAATAAACACACGCAGAGAAACCAGAGACAAGCACATCAACACTGCTCTCGCAATTCTTCGCTTTTAAAATTAGCGTTGACACCAAGCACGGCTTTGCACCCGGCATGCTTCGCCCAGCTTAGGGTTCGCCTTTTTCGAAAAAAGTAAAGCTCAGGTTTGCCGCTCGAGTTACGCCCGCAACGAGACACAGTTGCACTTCTGAGGGAGCTGTTGCCAAATATTTTAGGTTTTGCGCGGGCTGTTGACCGCATGTGTGCGTCTGGGGAGCCTCTCAGGGCTTGGAGTCACGCCAGCTCCAGAGCGAATGGACACCGGCGAAAACTTACTTTTTTTCAATTAGCAAGTCGATCCAACAAAAAAACACCCGCAGCAAATCTTCGCAACTCCGCTGGTAAACTGGACGGATTCTAGAAATTTCTGTCCTGGTCGAATGGCGAGGCAATAAGCTCTTTTCTTGAAGCGTTTCCACGGCTACTTGAAAAAATGCTGCAGGGCCTATTTAACCCATCGACGCTTTCCAATAAAATTTGAGTCAAAGTTCCCAATGATTCATAATTTTATCTGAAACGATGGACAAAACAGAACGCTAAAGAAAGCCATAAATACGTTAGACTCAGGCAGTTACATTTGAGAGAGAGAGAGAGAGAAGGAATGTAGGAAATGTAGGGAGGTTAACTAGACTATGCGTCCAGTTTGCAACCCTACGCATGGGGAGTGGGAGGGCAGTAAAAGAGAGAGAGAAGGATAGGCACATGTCACATCACACACACAATGCCGAGTTTCACAGGCGGTCCCTCAATGAAGTTGCTGACAAGTATCTCTGGAGGACTCGTGTGGCTTTCTGTGCTGATGTGCTGCGCGACCAGGCTCCTAAGATCTTTGGTTCATTAAATGGCCGGTCATCGAGTCTATTCAAGGCTCACTGGAGAGTCCGGCGATCTTCATCACATTGGACACAGTGGCACAAGAGATGTTCAATAGTCTCGATACAGTTGCAGCTTTCACGCATGGATCAATCCGCCATGCCAATGCGATGGCTGAATGACTTAGTAAACGCTACCCCAGTCCACAGCCGGTACAGCATTGTAGCGTCACGTCGAGAAATCTTGGATGGCAGTTGTTTCTGAAGTAATGACTTCAGATTCTTAGGGCGATGATTGGAGTTAAGTGGAGAACTTCAGTGCGCAAGCGTGGCATTATGCGCGATGTGCCGAAGTTCTCTTTTGAAATTTAGTTTTGAGATTAGGCCTATGTACTACTCCTCATTCGCATGGCGCCTTAACAGTCAAAGCACCAGAGTTCCCTAGGGCTTGTAGATATAGTAGGAAGTGGTATGACGCATGGGACACTCACTCTTCAACAATCGACACCGTATTTGTGTGGGTACCTTCTTTAGGAAATCGTTCGTTTATCGCTGTTTTTCCCGTTACGGCAAGATATATCTCATAATAGCTGTTGGCCAAGAAAGGGGTCGCATTGCATCGAGCACTATGTCCATCTTTCTATCCATATATCATTTTCGTTCTTTTTTTTTCACTTTCAAAGCCACGCAACGATCATTTTCGGCCTTTGATCGTCTTTTTCCCAATGCGGATTGTTACGGCTCGGTGCGTTCTAGGCGGCCTGTTGAAGAAATGCTATTATACGTCGACGCGAATCAATATGAACGATGCTTGCCTCCAGAATCGCTCCAGAACCAGTGCATCGCATGCACGCTATTCTTTGTGATGCATTATAGACGCTACGCACAGCTTGCCAGGTTCGTCTCTATCGCAAGCTCTGCACTGTTGCTTTTTTTTTCATTGTGCCTTCAGTGTACCAAGAACAACTTTCTGGGCACTTCGGCGAACCTTTTTTTGCGTTCTACGTTCACGAAATGTCACTAACTATTCATCTATACATACTTCATTCTACTTTTGCACGGGTATTTTTCTCATTGTAAGAAAAAAAAGTGTAACACGAACGTCTAGCAAACCAGTCTAACAAACTTGCTGGCCCTGTCTACCATCACGTGGCTACGTCCCTGCCTATGTCCTACGGCGTCTCTCGTATTGAGATTATCATATTGTCATTTGGGGTGGGGGGACACATATAATATTATTGCTGATACACGGTGAGGCATCATGTGCGATCTAGGCGGCTTCAGTGATTTCGCGAATGCGCTGGCCGTGGCCTACACTCCATTTCATGCATCAAGTCCAGCACTGCGGAACCTGCGCTAGATGTCTGGCCAGTAAGATGTGAGAGTACGTGCGTCTCGCCCTTGGCTTTGGTCGCAAACGCTCCTGCGAGTTGAGCCCATGAGCCCGCGCGTGATGCGTCACGACGCGTTGCTAATGAAGAGAGATGATGATGAAAACTCTTGATTAGGCGAATTGAAAGAAAAAGGGGTGGTCCCTATTCCAGAACACCTATGGCAATCGACCTCTGCGACAGCCCAGGCTCTCAGAACGAACGCCCACAGCAGATCTCGGGGAGAAGAAACACCGCAAATTATGTCAGCTTTCAACTAGTTCTGCCAGCCCTCGAGAAAAAGCAAACTGGGTGGGCTTCCTTGCCACTGTTTATGTTGCTCTTGCTTTCTTCTCTTTCTCTTTGTTTCTTGTGTCTGTTCTTTGTACGTGTTGCTTTCTCTTACTTTCTCTTTCTCGCCCTTTCCGTCTTTTTTCTAAGCTATTTTGCTCTTTCGTTTGGCTATCTTGGTTCCTTTCTTTCTCTTTCGGCCTTGCCAGAACAGACAGACAGACAGACAGACAGACAGACAGACAGACAGACAGACAGACAGACAGACAGACAGACAGACAGACAGACAGACAGACAGATAGATAGATAGATAGATAGATAGATAGATAGATAGATAGATAGATAGATAGATAGATAGATAGATAGATAGATAGATAGATAGATAGATAGATAGATAGATAGATAGATAGATAGATAGATTAGATAGATAGATAGATAGATAGATAGATAGATAGATAGATAGATAGATAGATAGATAGATAGATAGATAGATAGTAGATAGCTAGATAGATATAGATAGATAGATAGATAGATAGAATAGATAGTCGCCGAAGTTCATTGAAAAATGCTTCGCATTTAAAAAAACAGCTGTTAAGAATATCTTAGTCGAAACTAAGACGTGGGCAGGACATAGCACGTAGGCAACGTAACCACTGGTCATTAAGAATGACAGGCTGGATTCCAAAAGAAAGCAAACGCGCATGGGGAGGCAGATTACGTGAGTAGAATAGATTGGCAATTCCCGGGTACAACACGGCAGCAGCAAAGGCAACACGGGGTTGATTAGCAGAAAGACACTGCACTGGGCACAGTCAGGCTGAATATGACGACCGTGAGAAACGCCTGAACTCGGTCAGCCTCCCCTTCACCTTGTTTAACTGAACACATTGCCAGCTATTGATCTCGGGATTTTCATTTTTTTCTCTATAAAAAAAGTGCCTCATAGCACTTTGGCCGCTCACGAGTAATTCACTAACCCTGCGTGACCTACTTGCAACGGACGCTTCACCTAACTCAATGGCGGACGTGCGACCACGTGTTTCGACGACGCCCGCACTGACACATTCGCGACTTGCGGGACCACCACATCCCTCGAGACACGCGGAGAGTCCTCGCCCTCTCCCTCTCACTCGCTAGACGAACTGACGGCCTGTCAGTAATCCCTCCAATTAGTGTCTCGTCGGGCCGCCCTTGTCCGTTCCCTTGTCCTCGTTCTTTGAGAAACCACCGACATCGTGGTATCTTTCGGCGTCGGCACAGCACGAAAAGGTCGTTTATCACTGGTGCAGTTACGAGTCGCGTCTTGAGCTATTTTTTTTTTTTTTGCAGCAGCCGCCACTCAAAGCAATTATACCGCGCCGCGTTATCTCGGTAATACGAGCGTGTCCGGAATAGCACGAGACAGATGCTCGCCTTTCTTGCCCGTGCTGACTGGACATAAACCCAGAGGTTCCGGTTAGTCAGTAAAATGCGAACAAATGTATAGAGGAAAGAAGAAAAACTGGGAGGCTGGCTTAAGGTTTCTTGCTTGCTGGACTTCGTGCCGACACGGTTGTGCGCTCGCGATCTTCGACGTCAGCGTAGCTCTGGCCGACTGGGCTGGCCCTACGCCATCTCCTGACGCTGAGAAGAGCTCTCACCAGTGGTGCCCCGTCCACGGACTCCTGCAACCGTGTCCATCTCTCCTGTCTTCTCACTTCCGTCACTCCCTGTCCCTTTGCCTCACTCTCTCCTTCCTCTCTCTATATCTCTTTACCTTTTTATCCCTTCTCTACCCCACCTCGCCCTGGGAGACAGTTACATGGTTCACTTTTCTCTTCTTTTCATTTAAAATCACCCCCCCCCCCCTCTACAAGGTGTACGCTATACAACGTGTACGCTTATTGGAGTAGACAAGAACCCGCAAAATGACGCGGACTTTTATTGTTATTATCATTAGCTTGTTGACAATGCGTGACTCCATCTACTGCTCTACTCCTCTTGCATAACAGTAGTCGTTGCAAAGTATGAAAAAGAGAAACAGCAATAGAGAGACACATAATAGAACACTCGATCGCGCGCTTAGTCTCAGCTCTTCAATATTCACTACTTAACTTAGGCCGAGTGGTTCACCGCGGTCGTCCACCGGTTGCGATGCCCTCCTGCTGACCCGAGAGTCATGTGCTCGATCCCGGTCGCAACGGTGGCACTTCGATTGCGGACGTAAAACCCCAAATATTTTCATTATTGTTACATAGGCCGTGGGGTGATCGACAAGATGTCGCTACAGATCCCCCACAAATTGTATAAAACGCTTGCGGTAATGGCCAAATATTCGTGCCATAAGCTTCATCAGATTCGATGTTCTGGTCGCATAGCGTGAAATTCTGATTGATGATTGATTGAATGATATGTGGGGTCTAACGTCCCAAAACAAATATATGATTATGAAAGATGCCGTAGTGGAGGGCTCCGGAAATTTGGCCCACCTGGGGTTCTTTAACGTGCACCCAAATCTGAGCACACGGGCCTACAACATAGCGTGAAATTCTGCTTGAATGGCTGGCCAAATGTTACGTGCGGCGAAATGATGTGTTCGCTGCGTGGAAGCATCCCCAGATGTGGAGAAAAAAAAACATGACCCACTCACTCTATGAATAAATTCTCCTTTTTATTTTAATTTTTTTTACTTTTGCATGGAGTGTTATGCTCCTCTACAGACTTCTATTCATTCAATAATATAGATTTCACTTACGCTCACCAACTTTTTTTGACTTTCGCCACCTCACCGCCTTTTTGTAATTGCGTTGCTGAGCGAAGCGTCAGGTGTGGTCTCCAAGTGGCCCTCAATCATTGCACATTGTTGCGCGAAGCCTCTGTCCTACGATAGTATTGTGAAGCTCGCAAACGTAACATAGGCGGAATACCTGATACTTTAAGTTCAGCTTTCTAATCCGTCGCTGTTGAGTAAGACAGCAAGTACAACACTGCGCATTTTCGTCGTATTACATGCAACAGTCAATCGAAAATTACCCTCGCGTATGCGGCGGGAGCTGCGTAGTGGTTGTGGAGCTAAAAACAAAACGACGTGGGCTCAAAAGGCCTTTTAATATTCGCACCTGTTCTGCAGACTCCAAACAGGTGGCGAACCATTTAAAAAAATTGGAAACACGAGCTACAACGTAGTTAAACCCTTTCTTTTCTTCGCCCTAGTTTTTTTTACCCTTTCACTGTTGTTTTAGATATGCACAGTTGCCAGAAACGCCTGATTCTTGAAAACGTGGCATCTACGTTCGTTTAAAACAATGATGCTAGTTTTGTACAGTAATAACTGTTACATTAAAGGCTTAGGTAAATGAGTTTACCCGGTTGAAAGTAAGTGAGTTTAGCTTCATTTACCTGCTTCTTTAGGGACTTCCTGGTTTTCCATGGCTTTGGCAACATCTGTTTATACCTAGCCAATTGTTAACCAGTATAGAAATAATAACCACGCATTCACTACAAAGAACAAATCAGTTTAAATTTCGAAGGCTAATCCTGTGGCCGAAGGACTGCGGAATTCCCGATAATTTTCTGTTTTAGATGCGGAGCATCTAATACTCGAGGCTTGTAGTGCGGCGCCGTCCGCAAGCTTCCTCCTCCTTCTTCCACCATCTGTGCATCCCTTCCTCCTCTACACACCGCGCGCGCTTCACTCCTCCACCGTCTGTGCACCCTTCCTCCTCTACACACCCAAGGAGGATTAAAAAAGTTGCTGGAGTGGAAATGATTGCGCAGATGTGAAGCCGTTCCTCTGGCAAGATGGCGGCTGTGACGGCCATCTTACTAGGGGCATGATAAAGTGTCGCCGTCAGCGATCGAAACGAAGCGGTTCCCTCGCACGCCCAACGAGTTTAATGCAACCAACATTTTTGGGGCCTCATAGTGCTCCAAGTGCGTCTTAAAGTCACTAGTTTTCCGTAGTGAGCCTCTAATTGGAGGCAAAGTTCTTTGAAGATTCAGTCATCCATATTTGTTTCTGAGTGTTATTTCGTCAGGAACAACCATCCTTTAATATAGAACTACCGTAGTATTTACATAACGTATCAAAGCCACTTGATCTTCAAGCGGGCACTATCAGAAAAGAGCATGTTTCCGCCATCTTGGCAGTGGCAATAGGTGGCTTCACTTCAGCTGGCAAGGCATCGCTGGAGCTTCCACTCCAGCAACTTTTATTTAATTCTCCTTGTACACACCGCGTGCGCTTCTCCTCTTCACGAACATTCGCTAGCTGTATAATGTAGCGCGCATGTGCCGTCACGCTTCGAGAACATCGGCAGCTGACGCGCGCGCATGCGCCGTTGCGCTTCTCCCCCTTCTCGAACATTCGACAGCTGACAGTGCATGCGCCGTCGCGCTGTATATATACTCAAGGTCGGCGCTCGCTCGCTCAGTTGCCGCTCGTCGGTTGGTTTGTACGGCGCGTCGACGTCCAAGGTCGCGGTGAAATGAATTCCAACGAATCCACAAACATAATGATCGACGCCCCTTCGACCAGCGTCGCCCTTTCGCATACGTGTGTACGTGTTCACTCATTTAACACCCCCTCCTACAACCACGTTAACCAATTTAGCCATCGACCCAAGTAAGTCGCAATTTAACACCCCATTTCACAACCACGTTAACCAATTTAGCCATCGACCCAAGTAAGTCGCACTTTAACACCCCGTTAACCAATTATATGCTCCGCATCCTCCTCAGTGTTCCCCCGAGGGAAGCTGCGGGCAATTTTTTTAAATTGACCACTCACGGCTCACATACACGTTCCTTGTCTGACATTGCGGCTAGGATTTCAAGAAGAAAGGCAAGCTTGCTCTATATTTTCTGAACTGTTGATATTTACATGTAGTGACCTCAGATTTTCTGTGAAATAGTATTGAGCGTGCACAGTGGCTGGAACGCGGCAGTCCAATGACATGCTTGCGTACGCTATCTACTCGTGTCTGCCAATGCGATAAAAGAGTACTCATTTTCCGTGTATGGCTTACTTGTCATAACGCAGTTTTGCTTCCATTGTTCTGACCTGCATATGAGTGCTGCATGATTCCCTCTCCAAATGGCGGAAAGGTTACGAAAGGTATTGTCTCTTTCAGGATCATCTCCTTCATTAACTGTACACCATCTGCGGAATCGCGCAAAAGCTCGTTGTCAACATTTAATGCTGAAGGACTTAATCTTGTTTCAATCAATCAATCAATTAATCAATCAATACACTCACAGTTGTTGACTAGTTAACCCTAGCGCTGCCAATAGTGAGCCTCCTGGTTAGCCCATATTGTAGAGCGACCACATTTGAGAAGCCTTGACCCCAGGTTAGATCCCCGGACTAGGACGAACTATTCTTTAAATATAAGAGTTGCTTTCTGAGGAATTCACGTGGATTTTCTTGTGGCTTCGGCAACGATCATGTGGTTCTCAGTTATCCCTTTTACTTTTCTCGACTTCATTGTTCGTGTCTTGCTCATGGCTGCGCGGCGAGTCAGAACTTGATAAGCAGCCTTTGAAGATATACATACGCATCGCACTGATTACATGTTTCACCGTGCGACAGCGGGTGGCGATCCGAATGACTATAAAGAGACGCACACGGTTGTAAGTGGTCGATAAACCAGCGGCGTCTGAGATAACAGAAAAAGGAGGAAAGAAAAGCCAGCGAGGGTGCAGCCTAAAATCTCACTCAGTTACGGAGAATCGATATGTCCAATTAGTGTCGGATGCGCGTGCCGAGGGAATAGCTGTAGATGCGTAGATCGGATGCCCGTAGACTGTTACACAGTACTTTTACTTGTTCACTGCATTGCTTTCGCATGATTGATGCTTGATTATCGTTGCTAGCAGCTGAATGTTCCAAAGAAAACAAGGAGACTCAAACAGCTATAAGAAGTAAGAACTGTTTAAGTAATGCTGTTAGAAGAGAACCGAGCTGTTTGGTCTGGAATCCAGCGGCAACCGTTGATATGAGAAGAAAAAAAAAGACAGAACGAAAAGCGCTATTAAATTTAGCCATTATCAAGCCCATAGGCGCACGCAGGGATGCATGTTTCACCCACAGAGTGCTCCTTTCCTTCCCTCCAGATAAAAAGCTAGTTTCACTGTGGATGCCAGAATAAAAATGAACTGGTAACGTGGTTATCACAACGGCCTGACACTGGATCCAGTCTTTCCGAAGGTAGAGACGGAATATAGGCAGTCCTTGGCTTAGAACGCATTCAACAGGAGTGGTTATATCAGCTGCCGTTACGATCAAAAGCTTGCGTTGCCGTTACATTGAAGTTAAAACCACTTGCTGGGCAGGTACGATTGGGAGAAGCTATGAGGCGGACTCATCACAAAAGAGGAGTATTGCACCGCACCTCCCTTCCCTCTGCCTATGCGCACGCATACGATGAAGCCCTTTCCCAGGAGGACTGGTACTAGCTTTAATGGCTGTTCACCACGAGAGTCCACTGCGTTTTTTTTCTCGTTTTTCCCTCACTTTTACTGCTTTTCTCACACATGTATTAATTCGTGCGATTCCGAAATACTTAATTGAAACAGGCGTCTCATTAACTTCAGAGCCACCATTAGTTGCCCTCTTTTTCTTTCCGTGTATCTTTCGTATATTCTGGCAGCTGCTTAGTTTCAATAGCAGCGCACTCTTGATTTATTTATTTATTTATTTATTTATTTATTTATTTATTTATTTATATGTGGGGCTTAACATCCCAAAACCCCTATATGATTATGAGAGACGCAGTAGTGGAGGGCTCCGGAAATTTAGACCACCTGGGGTTCTTTAACGTGCACCCTCGCAGCGCACTCTTGCGTTAGTTTTCTCACCTACAAAGCACGTTGTGAACATACATCTTTAGGCTATAGGCTGAGCTAAAAAGAAGCGTTAGCAAGAGCTGCCTTGAGTCTCCATGTCCGCGAGAACACAAAAAGGATGGCTATGTCTTGAATGATAGATCGGGCGACGTGTGCCCACTTCGTAGCACACTAAGACGAATTGCAGGGCTGCTCTGTAAGCTTACTCTTCCCGACAGTTGGCTATCGTTTCGTAAGCTGGTGCGTTGAATGCTATGAATGCGAAATGAGAAACGCAGCATACGTGCGTCCAAGTTCAGCGTTTACACGCTGTGCGACTTAGATGGAGGGCGAAACGGGCCTTTTCTTTCGTCGTGTGTACCACATTTTCTTTCGCGTTATGCACGTTGCACTTGTTGTTGCGGTACAAAATGAATCATATGTCTTAGCCTTTTCGCTAATGTAGTGACCTAACAGTATCAATATTGGTAATGTGAGACTCAGCAGATGTCAATTACCGTGAGCATTGAAGCATGAAAATGGAAGCTGACTGTGGTGTTTGCTTTTTATTTTCGTCAAATGCTACCAAACGACGCTAAAATATGTGCAATTGTACGCACAGACATATGTTGAACAGTCGCATATGTTTTATATTACCAGTTGTTTGCAGTTGCGCAACGATGCCAACGCCAACATTGGTATTATCAACAACGAAGCGGTTAAGCTGACATGTACCGCTCGTGCTGGCGAGGATAGAGCCCTGGCTTGTGCAATGTAGACCAGCTTTAGCTGATGGCGCTTAAATAAACAACTGACGTTAACTCGACATTACGCCGATATTGTAGATAGATAAATATGTGGGGTTTAACGTACTCAAACCACCACATGATTACGAGAGACGCCGTAGTGGAGGGCTCCAGAAATTTTGACCACCTGGAGTCCTTTAACGTGCACCCAACTCTGAGCACGCGTGCCTACAGTATTTTCGCCTCCATCGAAAACGAAGCCGCCTCCGCCTGGATTTGATCCCACGATCAGCTGCCGAGTATCTTAGCCACTAGACCACTACGGCGGGGGACGCCTATATCGTAGAAGTACGCATGTAATGTGTATAAAATTAAATAAGCAGCGCTGTAACCACAAATGGCAATTCATGCACATCGCGCCTGCATAACTTTTTCAAAGAAGTTTCTTGACCTGGAGTGGCTCTGTGGCAGAATACTTGATTGCTGCGCAGAATGCTGGGGCTCCATTCCAGCTGGAAACAAGCTATTTTTTCTCTGCATTCTTCCGGTCAACGCGGCCCATGTCAGTTTTGTTAAGTTACGTCTGTTCACGCCAATCGTGAATAGATATAAGCTGTAAATCACTTGTGGCGCGTACCCGCACGTCACAGCACGTGGTATGCCAGTATGTGCCACACGTGTCGGGCGAAAAAGGTTTGACGGCGTACACGATCGGGTTTTAACGGTATTCATGTCATTACCAGCCAGACGTATTCGTCATACTTCTTACTCTTCCATACTAATTGTTGTCGACCCCACGTTACGAAAGCGATATCAGCAGCACTCAGACGTCGGCGTCCAGATGCGTAGGTATAAACGCTCAAAGTGTCTGCAGTTCACCAAAAAAGATAACACTTCACACTTGATAATACCTGGGCTATTACATGATCAAAGCGCGGTATTATTATGAGACACGTTGTAGTAGGGACTTGGGGAAATTTCGAACATTTTGTATTCTTTAACTCGCAAGGACTGTACACAGGCCGCATAGCGATTCGCCTACAGCAAAATACGGTCATCGAGGCCAGTATCCAACTGGTGACCTTCGCTTCAGCAGGCGGGCCCCATAATCACTATAGCACCAAGGCGGGTGTTGGTACTGACTTAAGGATCACCTTAAAGCTAGTCGAAATTTCACTGCGTGACAAGTTGAACCAATTGCAAGGGAGAGTTCTTCGTGTGATAAATTGGAAGAGAACAAATTAGAGTAAAGCCTAATCAAACTCTCACGTATAGGAGGCATTGTAAAACTAGTTTCCCTCATCTTGTTGCTGTTCATTTATTTATTCATTTATGTAATTAATCAATTAGAGTTGCTTGCAATGACTTACCGAAGCATTCTGCAGATCCAATGGCAACAAAACGATTGTGCATCACCTTCTACATTCTGCATTGTGCTTGATTGGAACCATGTAGCTACTAGCCGGTTCAATATAATAAGCGCGAACACGCTAAATATTTTTTTTTACTTTACTGCCTGAGTCTGATACACACAATGTTTTAGGAGCGAAGCTCCTCAAGGCGTGGGTCAGTACATCCTCCGATGTTGTACGTAACCAGCGATGGCACATACCTGCTCTAGAGCGGGTATCTGCCACAAGGTTGCGAAATGGGAAATGGCGGTACTTGGAGTGTTAAGTTGATGGACGCACGGAGGAACGGACAGACAGAATAGAAGACAGACGTATGAACGAATGGACGCACGAACGGACGGACAGAGAGATGGACAGACTCTTGGATGGACGCGTGAACAGGCGCGTGGACAGACGGACGGACGCATGGATGGACGCATGGATAGTCGCGCTGACGGACGGAAGCAAGAACGAACGGGTGAACAGAAGCACGGATGGGCTGATGGACGCTTCACCCCATTCATTATTATTCACTCCGTGGATATGCTGCGACTTTTTTTTTCCTGAAGATGGGATGATGATATCCAACACCTTAATATTTCAGTGCAGTAAGTATGCAGCGGTATAGCTTGAAGTGATGATCTATGCAGTGGACACTTCCGTGACCAACGGCAAGTATCTCGATTTCCCTCGAGTCTCCCGATCGAGATACTCGAAGGAGGTACACAAAGCATGTGCAGTGTTTAGTAGGCTTCATGGATTGTACAACTGTTGCTTCACGCTGGAGCACATTAGCATCTTGCGTACATTTCCTAAATGGTATAAAAGCAAAAAGTAAAAAAGAAACCACGCTCGAAGTACGAGAGGGAAGAGCTGAGCATTTGCTTGCTCTTTAAAACAAGGGTGTTCGTACCGGCGTGTGGGGGTATTTGAGGAAAGTGCATGATGCGGTCATCGCCCTACTTCCGGCCCGCAGGGTGTACATCTTAGGCCGATTATAACGCCGAGAAAAGAAGCGCGGGACGAGAAGTGTATGACGTCATCGTCTATTCGCGGCGTGGCATGCCGTTGCGTGAATCGTATAGCGAGTCTGCCCGGCATCGGCGGTGGTGGTGGAACACGTTGTGATCGAAATGGTTGTGCTGTATTTGGAAAGGAACACTTCGCCACGCGACGTGCGTGCGGGATCGTGTCAATCATATTGGCCCTTCCACCTGGGGATGGCTGTTGGTTCCAAAAGGAGCTGTTTTTCGTGACTTCGTGTATTTTGTCTTTCTTGCGTGCGGCTTCCTTTTTTTATGTGTGTGTTATAAGTGTCTTTTTCAGGAAAGTCATTTGTCGCTCCGCTGGGAACGCCCGAGAATTTCTCGCGTGTCACTTGTGTAGGACGATCTCGAAGCATTTGACACATTTTGTGTGCGGCTCCTGACTGGTAGCAGGCTGAAATACGTTCTCACCTCACCCACTCACTCAGTCACTCACTCACTCACTCACTCATTCGGTGTTGTAGGACATAAATGCTGTTGAAGTTTCGTTTCTTTTTTCTCTATTTTTGGACGAAACGAGAATTATTTTCACGTTGATTATTATCATTTTTTGAAAAATTAGAGATAGTAAATGTGGGATGCTGAAACTTTCCCGGTACTCTTGTTGATCGAACTCAAATTCAGCTTGTAAATTAGTGGGATGAGATTCAGTGTTTTTTTCTGCGGTGGTCTAGTGGCTAAGGTACTCGGCTGCTGACCCGCAGAGCGCGGGTTCGAATCCCGGCTGCGGCGGCTGCATTTCCGATGGAGGCGGAAATGTTGTAGGCCCGTGTGCTCAGATTTGGGTGCACGTTAAAGAACCCCAGGTAGTCTAAATTTCCGAAGCTCTCCACTACGGCGTCTCTCATAATCATATAGTGGTTTTGGGACGTTAAACCCCACATATCAAATCAATCATCAATCATGAGATTCAGTGTTTTTGTTTTGAGTTTTTCAGCTTGAAAAGCAAACTGAGTCAGACAAATGCGCCTCAGAAGCGCCTATGTTCTCAAAACTTGACGCCATACCGGTGACACCTAGTTATATATCAGCTATGATAAACACGCGTTTGCACGTGCAAAACTATCAGCATGATCTCCACAGTACGTGTGATGTAACGCAAAAAGGTTGGAAGACGCTTCAGCGTCGCTCAGAGGAATAGGACGCGATAGCGTAATCGAGGATGGTTCGCGTCGTATTCTCAATCACGAGGTTTCGCATCTCAGTGAACCCCTCAATCTTGTCGCAAGGAAACAAGCGTCTGTGAGCGTAAGAGTGGCCGTTTCAATTTCAAACTACTCTAGATTGCCTACTGCGAGTACTGTTGATAAATGCCCACTACGTGTGCGTAAGGTGCCAATGGAGGCGCGCCGGCGCAGTTGTAAACTTAGATGATACTGTTGCTGCGAGCGAGAATTGATAACCACGTCTCAGTGCTTCGTTAAAGAGTTCACCTTTAAAACACTTCCATTCATATTTGTAGCGCCAAAGGGAAATGATAGATACACAGGAGGAACACATAAACAGGACGGGCATGAGACATCAGCTTTTCTTTTTGTTTAAATGCTTTTCTGTGTCTCCGTCTTTTCCCATTTCGCGCTACAAAAATGAAGGCAAGAGACCCTAACCAAGTTGCCCGCCTCACCACCTTGAGTCTTTTAAAACGCGTGCCCACTCGTAGCGCAATTCACATCTGTTGACACCTTCCAGAGCGCGTTCCAGACACCACACATTCTCTTCCTGCTGTTATGATCGGCCTCCATGGCTCGGCGCCGCTTGGATGCGTGAGACAATACGGCTGATCCTAACCTGATTTTTCCCGGGTCAGTGTTCTCAGTGATGCGCCAAAAGCGGCAACAACACGACAGCAGTACTTCAAATTCTCTGGCGCAGTTGGCTCCCTCATCAAAAACCCTTTGAACCCTCCCGACTGGCTGACGTCCTAGGAAGAGCGGTTAGCAGTCGAGACTGCTTGCTTTGTTCGACGCCCTACGAGACACGCCTAACAATTATCTGACAACTTGGGAGCCGTCATCGGGTACGTTTCTCACACACTCCGTGGTGCCTTCATGGCGACCTTTTTCCAAAAGCCGTGGCCTGGCTGGTGCCGCAGGCCCTATCGATGATTCACCACTGCACCTGACCACACACTTTATCTGCACGTACGACTCAACGTCTTTGCGCTGTGCTACGTCATGTGTAGTGTTTCTCCCTCGCCATGGAATGAACTGGGTGCGCGCATCTTCCCTCTTTCGTGGGTTGGGAAGAAGACGGTGTTTAACCTTCCTCTCTTGGGGGCGGAGGTTAACGTGACAATTTCATTGGATCGTTTTCCCTGCAGGGAATCTTTGAAAGAGGAGGCCATAAACCGCGAGTGCCAAGACGCTTCCAACAAGCTCCCATCAAACTTCCATCGAGTGCTTCTATGATGTAGCCACCATCATGTAACAGCTGCAACGCTACAGTCACTATGTAAATAGTGCGAGTAAATGTTTTGGAAACAGCCCCATGTACCCTCCTTGACATCTCCCCGAAACCTTGGCTGGCTCAGGTCCTGTGGGCACACTACCGCCTACATCACCGCCATCAAGGCACATCACATGCAAGGTATCCGCTATACGTCATGACGGTGACGATGATTCTGATCACGATGAAGAACAAGCGCAATACACACCACACATTCTTTTTCTGCCATCAAGACACAGCACATGCAAGGTGCCCACTATGCGCTATGACAATGACGCTGATGACAATAATGGTCACGGACGACTGGCTTGTGCAGTACAAGTCGTCTCGATATGCTCTACGATGCATTTCATGTGACTGGATACAATCAGCAACCACCGGGGGAACGTGCACTGACCTCGTCTTTGCCAACCTCAGACTAGACCCGATACCACGAAGCTCCAAGAATGAAGTGAAAACTAAATTCACAACTCCACGAACATTTTATGTAGCTGTCCACCGCTTTACATGCGTGAGTGCTAAACGTCACGCTTGATTCACGGTAACACCGAAGGATCACACTGCTTCGCCCACCCATCGTTATTGACTTCGTGGATATGCCGTGATTTTTTAAAATATGAAGCATCTTATAAGCGAACTTGATCCTCTGGCATTCGCGTTCCACTGCTTATGCGAATAACCTCCCCCACTCCTTCCCCTCCTTCCTCTCCTACGATCCCCCTCTCTCATGTCGCAGTGCCGACGCAGACAGCCTCTGTTATAAAAGGTGACACCTTTTCTCGGCACTGAAGGGAAAGCTACGGAGGAGGAGCTTCTGCACATGTATGACTACGCGAAGTAGTCCGTCTTGGCGCGCGTCAAGTGACGGGGGCGCACCATCCACCGCTTTACGTAGACGTAGGCCACTCAGCGTCTGAGGTGCACGTAAAAAGGCGGGACTTTCTCGCACGTTCAGAAACACGAAGTGACAACAGATAAATTTTAAAAAATGCGAATATCTCACTGGTGTTAGCTGCGTCCTGTCTCAGATAGCTCCACGTCAAAAATAAAGGATTGATTGATTGATTTGTGGGGTTTAACGTCCCAAAACCACCATATGATTATGAGAGACGCCGTAGTGGAGGGCTCCGGAAATCAAATATAAAGGAGGAACATTTATATTTCACGTTGCAAAAATACGGGCGACACTTTGGAACTACATTCACTGGCGGTAGGGTGCCCACGATTTGGCTGCGTACTTTCCCTTCAGAGCCGAGAAAAGTTGTCGCCGAGTATAGACCCTTTCACTCTTTACAAACACAGCTCCTTCATGACATCCGGTTTTGTCTATCGATGTGCCCGAATAGCATCGGTAAGCAAGAAGAGCTTCAGAAAAGAGCACGCCGATTTTCTACACTTTATTTCCCTTATTTAACCAAATATATTCAGATACTTTTTTGTGCTGCATAAAAATTAGAAAAGATTCTCTTGAACTTTACGCACGTTCCTTTTATGTAAAAACGAAAGAGAGACTTTCTTACCCTTGAGAAGAAATTGAAAACATGTTTTCAGTTTCAAAGTTAGGAGCTGGTGAATGAGGTGACCAGAAGTCTTTTTTGGGTGCAACGCTTGTGAACTTGAAACTGTCTATAGAGAGTTTCTTGGGTGAAAAAAAAAATCGCAGCATATCCACGGAGTGAATGATGATTTGTTCAGCGAAGCATCTGTCAGCCCGTCCGTGCTTCCATTCATCCGTTCGTTCTTGCTTCCGTCCGTCCGCGTGACCATCTGTGCGTCCATTCTTGCGTCCGTCCATCTGTCCATGCGTCCGACCGTTAGTCCATCCATCCATCTGTCCGTCTGTCTGTTTGTGCGTCCATTCGTTCTTGCGTCTATCCAACCGTCCGTTTGTCTGCTAGTCTGTCTGTCCGTCCATCCATGCGCTCATCTAGTGAACACTCCAAATACCACCATCTACCATCTCGTATCCCCTGTGGCACATACCTGCTCTAGAGCGGGTATGTGCCACCGGTGGTTACGCATTACTACATACATACATACATACATACATACATACATACATACATACATACATACATACATACATACATACATACATACATACATACATACATACATACATACATACATACATACATACATACATACATACATACAAGGGATGGACAGACCCACGCCTTAAGGAGATTCGCCCTTAAAAAACCGACTGCTCGTGCTGCACAACCGTTCACCCGCCACGCCGCATATATAGGCACTGGATCTTGAGCTAAAACAGTGCCGATTGGAGGTTTCTACGCGTTGTTGGACAAAAAAAAAATCGCAGCGCGCACTTTATACAACAATGGACTGCGGGTCTCTGTGTGGAATCGGAGTCTTTTGTCTCTCATTGCCCATTACGAGCGATTCTAATGTTTCAGTAGGAAGCACCGGTCCGTGACTGCGTGCCTTGTGCCTCTCCAGGTTTCTCTCCTACGTGAAGCCGTGAGGAGCACCAGCGCAAACACCATCGCCAGTGTAAGCGTTAGCGCCCGCTGCTTTGAATCTACACATCATTTCCTTTCGCGGGAGATAGTGTGGTATTTTATTAGTATTTGTTTATTTTCATCGTTCTCAATTTTTCAGCAACGCTGATTTTTTTCTCGCAACCAAAAACGCCGACCTCGGAATTTTGACATTGCGTTAATACCAGTAGTATATTGTTGCTGAATAAAGCTCTTGTGTTTTAGGGGCCAAGCTTCTTTAAGAGGCCCTGAAACACTTTTTTGAGTAACCATAGAATTAATTCGCTGGAAAAGCGTCCTCCCTCACAAATTCAACACCGCAAAATTTTGAAGAATTCGTCCAGTACGAGCGGAGTTACAAAGTATTGCCACACGCTGCAATCGCATTCTCTCTTCTCTCGTCCCAACTAAAGCACTGGAAGCTAAGCAGGGATGGATGAGAGGGGCAAACAATAAACGTCACGCGCGCCTCTTGACATAGAGCACTCTTCTTTTTTTCGAATACGCGGCTTTTTCAGTGCGATCGCACGCGCACGCGTGGACAAGTGATGGCCTCTCGCGGCGGTCTTTGTAAAAACCGAGTGCGCCATGTTAAACTCAGCTTGTGGCTGATAGATGGGTAATCTACGTGTACATTTCGAGTGTCTTCCGTCATTTGTTGAGAGAAGAGAAAATAATTTTTAGCTGACTTTGATAATTTATAGTGAATTCCAAGCCACGTGCTGCGCTATAACATTTGGTTCGCGTGTTCTCGCGAGTTTCTACTACCGATCGACAGCGTTTTCTGATCATGCTCAAAAAATGTCGCAGGGCACCTTTAAGGCGTGGGTCGTGCGTCTCCTGCATGTAGTAGCCACCTCTCGTTTTAGTCCTTGGAATGTACGCTCGATTACGGTACTTGTATATGATGAATATATGATGAAAAGATGCGAGATGGCAATACTTAGAGTGTTCCCGAGAAGGACGGACCGATGGACAGACAGACAGGCAGACGAACGGACGGACAGAACGACAAGCTGATGGACGGACGGACGAACGAACGTGTGGACAGACCGACAGAAGGAAGGACGGGAGGACGGATGAACACACAGACAGACGGACGGAAACGGCTAGCGGATGATTCACAGTTTACCGATAAAACCCTTCGAAGCATTGCTTCACTCATCATTATCATTCACTCCGTGGATATGCTGTGATTTTTTTATAACCCACGACACTGGTGGAAGTGCTGGGTGTCATCGCCTCTTGATCAGCACTCCTTTAAGTAGCTCTGCGTCTAGCCCTACGACACAACCATGCGTGGAGACGCCTGTGCACCACTCAAGCCATCACCTTCAAGGTCTTGGACCAGAATTGGACCTGTTACAATGACCATCACTTCCGACAGCCATCCCTGCTCTAGAAAAGGCATTTTCAAGGAGTCCTGCACAGGTGACGGTCCCGAATATGCGCATTCCTGAACCACTTCTCGGCTTCGATACCGAACTAAGATGCGCAAGAATGGCTTGAGCAGTTTGAACGGGTAGCTAAGTCGAATCACTGGCGCTTCGACGAGAAGCTCTTCCACGCATACTTCCCCTTTGAAGACGGCGCGAAGACATAGTTCATCAAACACGAGGCAAGTTTGATGACATGGGACGAGTTCTACCGTCGGTTACTCGACACCTTTGGTAATGCGAACCGTCGTGAAAACGCACGATGCCTTTTTGAGGCGTCGCGCGTTCTGCGTAGTTGCATGCAACAAAACGCACCTGATAGTTTTCTTTATACTGTCGCTTCGTTTCGACAAGAACAGCAAGTCTCAATTCGCACACAAGCACAAAAACGCAAGAGCGGATGCTCAACGTGGTCTTGTTGTTGTTGTTTACCTCTGCACATGGCTCGTACCCAACTGAGGGGATTGGCAAATTATAAGGTGAATTTGCCCGATACTTTCTGCATTGCTTCCTTAACGCCAGAAACTGGTGATGATAATGTTGGCTTCTTCCTCCTCTGCTGTGCTTACGGCTAATAATCATGACAATATTGAAAGGTAGCACCGGTGCCGGTAAATTCGTTGCGCTCCCTGATTACGCCTCAAAATGCTAGAAAAAATTATTTAGCTACTTTTTAGCTTCTTGCTAGATTTTTTTAACTACGTCCAGCTACTTTTACGCTGCCATCTGGCTGTTTTTGCTCTCCGACATTTGGCAACACTGTGTGTCAGACCAATGTTGCAAGGAGCTTGCCAGAGCTTTATAGCAAAGCCTGGTTCTGTATTTCTCGCTTTCTTTATTATTTTACTTTCCTTCAACTTCAAACAAATAAATACAAGTGAAACAAGCAAAAGCAAAGAAATTGAATGTAGAAATCAATTTTTCGATTCTTGATTGGAATAGGTGGCCTTTGGACAAAACCTTGACATCAACGAGACAACAAGAAGAAATAAACAACCATAGAAGAAAAGAGGTAGCCAGGCCTTTTGAAGAAACCGAAATTGACTCACTGTAAAAAGCAAAAGACAAAACTAACTTAATGAGAAAGATCGACGAAACAGTTTTGGAAGCGATCCATTTGCTGTATCACTTGGAGCAGAAGAAATTTCATCTTGCTGGTGAGGTCTTCTTTCCCCAGAGAAAGCGCTTATATTGCAGATCAGTTTTCGCTACGATTATACCACGTTATGAGTTGATTTACTTCCTTTCTGTACGGATTTTAATCTGCCCCCGCCCTCTCTTTTGAACGAACAAACACGGAGACATATGCGGCAGTGATCTGGCGGAATGGTGCGCATGCTCTGGGGAAATGACTTGGACAAATGGGGGAAAAAAAGATGGGCGTATGTAGAAGACGGAAAGAGTGAGACCACCTATAAGCGATGGCACCAAGATTGATCGCTGCGCTGCGAGCGCCGTAGAGAAGTGGGGAAAAGTGGCGTACTCCGCCAGAGGGCGGGGCGATCGATAGCGACATCGCCTTTCCCTTTCCCAACCCGGAGCGTTTGAAGGAGTGTGCTGGTGAACGCGCGCCGAGGACCTGTCGACTGGACAAATGTTTGTGCTCACAGTTCATTCCCGATTTCTTCCCATTTAACATGCGATGACTCTTTCTGGGTGTGTTTCCGAGTCGTGGCGGCGCGCATTTGTCGTTTTCGTATTCTTTCTGCTGTATACGTCGTCTGTCTATACTACTGGGCGTGCGAAATCACAATCTACTATGGCAGAAGTATACAGTGCTACACATATGTAGAGTTTGGCTTGTTTAGGAAGTCTTGAAGCGTGTGAGTGAGTAATCTGGCCGTATAGAGACTCGGTCATTGTCGCAGTCCCGTAATAGCTCTGAGGTTTCGGGATTGAGATATTTGAAAATAGCTCACTACATCTTTGCGTCGTTAGGATGCGGTTTGGAGTGAATGTATAAATTGGTGTAAAGCTATCCCTGTGGACGTCCAGTTCCTGTGGACGTCCAGCGCATGACACTCGGGTGTTATGTTTAATCGTAATAATTGTTTCATGCGCCGGTGTTATTTTTGCAGCGTTAGCCGTCGCCATTGTTCCCACTATTCGGCCTTGGTCACTGTATTCTCGGACCACACCACCACTCACTGTTAGACATGGAGCGAAATTCACTGATTGATGATTGATTGATTGATTTGTGGGGTTTAACGTCCCAAAACCACTATATGATTATGAGAGACGCCGTACTGGAGGGCTCCGGAAATTTTGACCACCTGGGGTTCTTTAACGTGCGCCCAAATCTGAGCACACGGGCCTACAACATTTCCGCCTCCATCGGAAATGCAGCCGCCGCAGCCGGGAATCGAACCCGCGACCTGCGGGTCAGCAGCCGAGTACCTTAGCCACTAGACCACCGCGGCGGGGCCGGAGCGAAATTCATTACACCGTGTAGTGCAGTACTTAGGGAGAGGTATTGAAAATTGGAAAAAAAGCTGTACACGCTTTCATATAATATAGTCACCACTCTCCTCACAGTCTGTAGTATCTTTTACGATTGGCGGCATTTTCCCCAACCAACATGAATTCAGACAGTGCCTTTCCGCAACAACACAGGTTCTTGAAACAGTTAATGACTTTGCCTTGAACCTAAACGAAAACAAACAGATAGATGCTATATGTCTTGATCCGCAAAAAACCTTCGATAAAGTGCTACATGCAGAATTGCTCGTGAAGCAAACAGTTATGGGAATAAATGAGAAAATAGTGAAATGGATAACCGCGTACCTTCAGGGCATAACGCAATACGTATAAATGGAACATAATAAATCAAAACCATTGAACGTCACGTCAGGTGTTCCTCAGTGGTTTGTGTTAGGCCCAGTGTTATTCTTGGTCTATATAATGATATTGCCTCTGATATAGACGAAAAAATCACGGTGCTACTTTTAGCTCATGAGTGTCCTTTCTACAAAAAATTTAATAGCCCAGAAGATCAACAAACGCTCGGTGATGCTCTGAGGGCAATAAAAAATGGTGTGACAAATCAAAAACAAAAATGAATGAAGTTAAACTGTTTTATTCCTCGGGACGAATAAAGTGAGTCATGTCTTTGACTTCAATTACGCCGTGAATGCATCGGTACTTTCTACGGTTGATGTGCTGAAATACATAGGCGTAAACGTTTCCAAGAGTTTAAGCTGCTCCTATCATTTAGCAAAAGTATGTGAAACTGCGAAAAAGAAACTCTGGTTCTTGCGAAAAAAACTGCATCTAGGCTCGCACTCAGTTAAGCTAACTTTTTATTTAACCTATGTGCGGACCACGCTAGAGTATGCCAGCATAATCTGGGACCCTTATTATGTGTCACGGTTAATTTATAGACTGGAAGAGTTTGACGTCGAGCAGGGAGATTCATCCTATCAAAATATTCTCGTACACATTCTGTCTCCAAAATGCTCAATTCGCTCAACTTTCCCCCCCTTGCTGAACGCATGTGCATAGCAAGGCTAAATTTTTTTTGCTATCTCACTAAAACAAATTTAACATCAATAGTTACCAGTACTTGAAAGCACGAGAAGATAGAGTACTGCGAAGAGAGAAGGAGTGTACCTTCGAAGTGCCTCAGATGCACCTAAACAACTACGTGTTTTGTTTCTTCCCAAGAACCATAACAGAATGGAATGAATTACCCTACTAACACGGGGTGATTCCACGAGAGATCGACACGTGTCCAAAAGTTGATATTTTAGATTTCATTCAGTATTTTATATTTCGTGCACCTCTCACCAGGTAGCCCGAAAGTCAACTTCGTTTTATGATTAACGGCATAACTTACGAGAAAAAAAAATATCAAACTTAACCAACACGGAGGCACCAATTTCGTCACCTGTCATTTTCGAAAATTGCAGATGCTATAAAAAGACAAATATTTTTGTTTAAAGGAAGATATTTTTTACCTTAAATGCATGTCTAATGAAGAATGAATTCATACGGTTTCAAGTTTGTAGACCTTAAGAAAATAGCTTTAAACAGTTTAAAATAAGTTACGTATTCCTCATTTTTTTTTCTCCGAAAGTAATGCAAGAAGCGTTTTCAAACTTGACACGTTTTAAGAATATAGTGTGTTCATTAGGTACATAAATTATTGCTGCCCTAGGGAAAATTTAAATTTTTATAAATTGCCTCAAAGTTCTCATATTGGCAAAAGTATACTCCACTGAAATTTGAATAATAAAAAACCCCATCTTCTATTTTTCTTAAAATTTCGTAAATAGACAACCGAAGGCCATCATACAGTAATATAAAAAAACTTGTTGCAACCCACCCCGTAAGGATCATCAGGCCAACAGTATGAGTACAAAAAAAATGTGGTGAATCGATCAAAATATTTATTATGAAGCCATGCGATACGCACTGGCTAATGCTAGCTTTCTGCTGCCTGGCATTCAGTGTCAGTTTGTTGTATTTTGCGCAGATACAACGCATTCTTTTCGTGTTTGCCGCCTAATTTCTGTCGGAAGCTTAAAGTATACTTACTTATAATTGCGTCTGGTCGGTCACGCGTTTATTGATAGCTGATCCTGCTTTTAAATTGAAAGCGAGCGAAGACATTCAAAATTATTTATAGCCACAACGCCCACGTGAAGAGACAAAGCCAGGACGCCCCACCTGGCACACATAACGAGGAAAGACCAACAAAGTATACAGTATAATGCTTCGGAGACGAACTTAGATTTACGCGTTATTTTACGTCATCACGACACATGCGTGAACACTGTCTCACATGCCAACTGCCATATTTGTGCTACGCATACCTAAGATACAACTGCCATTCAGAGTCCTTGCTTTGTTGTTATCATTTATTGTTCGCGCATCTGTGGTTCGACAATATGCATGCGGCGTTATCAACTCATCTTCCAGAATGCTCAAATCTCCAGGAGCATTGTTTGTAGCCAATTATTATCGCATACACTGCGCTCAGGAAGTCTTCCAAGGAAACAGTGGGGCCGCAAGTTTCAAATTGGAGGTCATAATAAAAAGGAAATCGAGATATGCATTTAGACCAACGATTTTTTCCTGCTTGACATCCGGCGAGTGGAAATGTTTATAGCAATTACATTTCTAGGAAATTGCAGCGAAACAGCTTGAGATCGACACGTGTGCAGCGATCACCGCTTGAACTACGTTTCAGTGTTTACTTTGACGTTCGTGCATAATGGACGCCGCAAATAAGTGACGCGGTATTGGGCCCTGGGCCCTGAGTAATACGAGCATTTTCAATCTGAAAACTGCGAGCATCACTGCGAACATCTTAGCTCACGTGGTGTCATAAGCAAAGCTCCCATCAAAACGTTGTTCTGCTGGCTCGGTGCTTCTTGGCCTGTATACGATGCCAAGAGGACTATGTTTATAGAAGGGAATCACGTAGCCGATGAAAATTGCGTGCCATTGCAGAGTCGGAATGTATTTCCGTCAATTTTCTCTGTTGCCGACGTCGCCATCTGTGAACATCACTGGATGAAATTGAGTGAAGTAACTCTTAACTATACAGTCCATTCATTTGCGCTGTACAGTTAGGAGTTAATGCAGTGTAATATCTACAAAGCACCCCTGATTGCGCATTTCACGATCTGCAGCAATTCGCAGCTTTAAAGCGTCATAAAAACTGTAGAGTTTACGCAGGGAGCTCAACTCGGTTTGTAAATTACACTTGCTACTCGATTTACCGGCCCAATGTGTTTGTACAAAATCGTCAATCCCGTTTCAGAATCCCTTTAAGGTCCCTTTAAAAGGGCACTGAAACGGTTTTTACGATTTTTTTACAAACACGTTAGGCTGGTAGAACAAGTTCCAAGGGTAATTAAGACACAGATCTGAGCTCTATGCGCAAACTGTGTAGTTTTACAACGCTTTAAAGCCGTGAATCGCTCAAGATCGTTGCGACTCGGCCAAATGCATTTTCAACCGCCCATACAACAAGCGACACGCTCTACCCCACTGACGTCATCGTTTCCAGCTGATCCGATTGGCTGTGGAACGCGCGGCAAAGACTGTCGGTAGCGGATCGGCGACGGGGGTTTACGCGTATGCGGTCGCACGCCCCATTGTGACCCAGGCGCCGTGAACGCGAAGCTTAGCCCCGAGCACTCGAAGGAAGAGTTGAGGGCAGTTCAGGGGGAAAGGCAGAGTCGAAGAGGAGGGTACTTTTTCCAGTACTCGTAGCTCCCTTAATAATGGGTGTTTCGGTTGAATTTCAGTGCCAATGATTTGCTCCAGTAGTGGTCTAATCAAAAACGGAATGTGAAAAGACCATTTCAAGGACCCTTTACATAACAGCAGGAACGTTTATACGATAACAAAAATCGTTGGGGTTTCTATTGATTGATTTGTGGGGTTTAACGTCCCAAAATCGTTGGGGTTTCACCTTACCGAAGTACGACATGATTATAAAAGACGCCCGGGTCGGCGGCAGCTGCATTTTCGATGGAGGCGACAATGCTGTAGGCACATGTGTTCAGATTTGGCTGCACGTTAAAGAACCCCAATGGCTGTCGAAATTTTAGGAGCCCTCCACTACGGCATCTCTCATAATCGTATAGTGGTTTTGAGACGTTAAACCCCACATATCAATCTATGAGCATGGCCGCTGAATCAAAGCCCACAACCTGTGAACCTGTGCGCTTTGATCCAGCTGCCGTGCTATGAGTATCGCCGCAATGGACGACTATATAGGAATTTCGACTGCATGGCGTTCTTTGATATGCACCTAAATCTAAGCAAGCGGGCCTGTGCCATTTCGCCTCCATCAAAATTCGGCCGCCGCGGCCAGTATTGTAATCCGCGTCCTTTTGGGTCGACAGTCAAGCTTGTACATGGAAAGAGCTTATACTTGGAAAGAACTTATACACGGAAAGAGCTTATACATGGAACCCATATATTCAAATGCAACAACGCAAGCGGCAACCTCTACTTCTTTTACCGTACAGTGTCCGAGTTTTTTTTTTTTGTCTAGTACGCTTAATTAGTCTGCCTATTTTGGAGAATCAATGGATTAGGGCTCAACGTATTTGGGAAAGCTGTGGTGCGTAGTCAGTACACAAGGTTGACACCTAGAACGGCTCAATAGGCCCTCTAAGAGAACGCTGAATGGTACGTTGCGGCTTTAATTTGGTGCATCACGATGCTCAGGTCTTTTCTAATCGCTAACGCAATTAGCGGCAAGTAGGTTGTAATTAACGGTCAACGCTTCGCACCGTGTACCTTCTATTCAGCCGTGCAAAGTATTTATAATTTTTTTCTTTTTTTTGTTTGATATGGTTGAGCTAAGATCTACAGATCCAACCTACCGTTATTACAGCCTGTGTGCCACCGGTCGCTCGATAAAGGCCACGAGGGGGTTCGTTCCGGTCCCCGCCGACGCACGCTACAACAAGATGGATAACCTCTGTGATTCGCAGCGTGCGTATATGAAGGCAAGGCGTGTTTTTGGCGACTTTTGAGGCCATCGATTAAAGGAGAAATCATGATGCATAATAAGAATAAATTTATGAACAATTATCAAATATAATAAATAACAAACCGGTTGTCAAAGGCCCCGTTTCGGTGGTAAAAGAAAAAAAAGGGAAAAATCGCGCTTAGTCCGCTGTTCTCAAACTCCTTGTTTTCGGGCGATATGTATCCTGGTTTTTCGGGCAAAATACTGCTGCCATTTTTGTTGTAGCCTTTGTGAAGAAAATATTGTGCCAACTAGTTCATTTTACTTTCGCACCTACAAGGCATACGATGTAAATGCTTCCCCAATCGGGGATTTTGTGCACTTGGCCACGCGCAAAATTATAGTGCACAGCGGGGCATTTAAAGTGGAAGTTTAATTTGCGTAATAAATAGGTGACATTTTGCCACAAGTGAAGTGGCAATGAACTAATCATATTTTCTACATCTTCACCAAGTCTTGTAAATTCTGTACATATTTCTTCATGTACATTGTCCTATATTGTGATTAGTGTACTTATGTAGTGTATGTATAGTTATTAGTACAATGGAATATGGACATCCTACGGACTTCGACACATTTGTTTAAATGTGTAATGTATGTTGTGCTTTATCTTTTGTTTGTTATTGTGCCTGTTGTACAGACGCTCATCCCTTAGGTTTGTTGCGTCCCACGATAAAATAAACTTTTTCTAAACACACCCACCAACCACGATGCACGGGTGATACACGCAGATAAACTACATAAGTTTACCATAGCTGATTGCAAGACGAAAACCAATTAGTGAACACGGAGCTGGCAGCAATTGCGTTGGAGCCATCAAGGTTCCGCGCTAGTTAGGACACCGGCATCGATAATCAAGCCATCACCAGGATTTTGCGTTCAGTCTTCATTAGTACTAATACGTGCTGTGTGAGTCAAACTCCTAAAACACTAATGTCCTGTCCCCGCTGCTGCCAATTACGCATTTCCGTAATTATATAAATGGGTAGTGCAACATCTATACCCTTGTAGTCATATATTTGCATTTGCCAGTGAACGCTATCACGTATCTCGGTGTATTTCTGTGCGATTGGCACTTGTACATAATGCCTACCAGCATTCGTTTCTACTTATATTGTGATGGACACACATAAGTGACTTAAAATGTGTTTGCTGTTGTTTTTGACCTTTTGAGGGCAATTGTTTCTGCAGAGCTCGCCACAATTCATCCCGTATTTTAGGTCACCACTGGAACGTGGTGCCCCTCTTACTTGTCCTATATATGTCTTACTCATCCTATATATGTTCGTGTCTAATAAATAGCAGGGTTCCACTTTCGCCCGAGGCAGGAGCCTGCACGCATCAGTCTCTGCGTGTCCGTGCCCCTGCGGCACTAACCAAGGCTTCTCCCGACAGTTTCCAAGGCTTCTCCCGTACCCGCTCTGAAACAGGGAGTTGAAATGGCCGATATCTGATATATATATATATATATATATATATATATATATATACTATATATATATATATATATGTGTGTGTGTGTGTGTGTGTGTGTGCGTGCGTGCGTGCGCGTGCGTGCGTGCGTGCGTGCGTGCGTGCGTGTGTGCGTGCGTGCGTGCGTGCGTGTGTGTGTGTGTGTGTGTGTGTGTGTGTGTGTGTGTGTGTGTGTGTGTGTGACGTAAGAAGGCAGGGATGGTTAGGAGAAGTAAATGAGCAAGAAGTGCTTGATGGAATAAACATGGCGTATGAGCCAGGCCACGTCACCCATTCTGCATAGCGTCACACGAGTCGACATGATGAAGTCCTCCCAGCCACTTCATCAGTGTCTCATCGTCGACGCAGTTCTCCACAAGACGCCCTGACCATACATCGACTACGGAATCATCTCCTGGCCGCACACAGTGACCAGCACCATGGCAGAATCATCGACTGTCCTTCCCATCCCCAAGTAGATTGGAGCAGCGGAAGATGGACCCGTGCAGGACTGGTTCAACCTGTTCGAGCTCCACGCTACCGCTGCATCATGGTCGGAACAGGATATGATCATCAACTTTACCGACTACGTCTCCGGTAAGGCCTTCAAATTGTACGTCACCCACATATTTCAGAACGACGAGTCATGGGAAAAGATCAAACAAGAAATGATCGTTTGGTTTAATGAATACGATGACGACTACGATGAAAACTGGCTTGTAACCCACCATCCACAGACAACCGCACTCGGTCGTCACAGTCAAAAGCAGTTTTCACGCATGAACCCACCTCCTGCTTTCCATCGAGTGGATCTTCGGTCGCTCACAACGCCCACCTCACGTCTCACACGTTCACTATAGTCGGAATAGAGCGGAGGAGCTCGCAGTGTATTCAGTCAAGCCCGGGTCCTGCAGTTCAATTTCATGCGCCAGAAGAGCTCACATCGTTTGTTGCACAGAAAGGCAGCCATTCCCAACTGGAATTTGACCAAACCACGCCTGATGCGGCGTCGCCGTTGAGAGCGCAGCCATCTGAAAGCCCAAACACAGGAAGCTCGGAAGCGACTCTGACAGGTTGCCAGGTGCCAGAAGCCTACGTAATGAATGCTGCCGAAGGCGCCTCTGATGTTCCTCCAGTCAAATTTGTCCTACCAACTTCGCTGTCTGAAATGCGTTGCCACAGCTACCAACTGAACACTACGTCAAATCGCCAAGAAAAGCATTGTCTTATTGCAAAAAGGCTGCCACCTCAACACTTATCGCAACATCAGCAAGGTCAGAACAATGAAATCGCCCAGGTTAAGCGCCTTGTTATTCGACACGGACAACTAGAGACGTCGGAAGAACACACACGGCGTCAATAAAGACGTTTACAAACGGCTCAAAACGGAGCGACAACATATTCAAGATGTCTCACTCGAGAGAAAGAAAGCATCGAATCCCAAACATTTTCCCAAGGGACGTCGAGTAAGTTTTCTCAAGCAGAGATCAATTCTCAGACAACATGACATACGACGACGGAAAAGGCGCAAATCAACGCCCTGTATTCTGGAAGGACGTGGAAATCACCGCAACAACATTGGTCAACAATTACGCGGACGGGTAGCGCTGCATGTGTACCAATCAAGGCAAAGAGCACGACGCCTACGCAAGTCAAACTGCTGGTGCTCCAAAGCCTTCGTACTACGTTCATTCCTTGCCAGAGTACAAACAGTTTCATCATCTGCAGTTTCCACGTTCTGAGTGTACTTATGTTCCACAGTACGCAACAGTCAGCCTCGCCCACCAAAACTCCAGGACTTACCACACGGCTGCACTCTCCTGTGAAGCTAGTGTGTTTACGGAAACTTCCTGGGACATGGAACGATCTTCCCTTTTTGATAGTGTTCACTTCTAAGCCGTGCATGCTTAGTTTTCGTTTCTGTTCGTCTGACGTGATTTTTTTCGAGGAGAGCGGAAATCCTGTGACGTAAGAAGGCAGGGATGGTTAGGAGAAGTAGATGAGGAAGAAGGGCTTGATGGAATAAACATGGCGTATGAGCCAGGCCACGTCGCCCATTCATCGTAGCGTCAAAATATATATATATATATATATATATATATATATATATATATATATATATATATATATATATATATATATATATATATATATATATATATATTGTAACCACATTCATCTTCTTCATCTCCGACGTCACGTTCCCCTGGAGCTTCGTTCGGGTCGCCGCTTGCTTCCCCCGTCCGCTGTCATGGCTCAAGTACCGCTGCCTGGAACATCCAGCATACCTGTCCAACAAACCATTCCTGTGTGAATCATCACCACCCGGCAGCGCGACCCACCCATCTTCTCTGGTCTTCCACGCAATGACGTCGAAGTATGGCTGAAAGAACACGACATGACCAGTGTTTATAAACCAATGGGATGAGCTTCAAAAACTTCGTCACGTCGCCTTCTATCTGTCCGATGTCGCGAAAACCTTGTTTTTTAACAACGAGAGCAATTTCCCGGATTGTCTACTTTTGCTCGACAAGTCCGTAGCATTTTCGGGAAACCGAACATCCATTCCGAAATGTCGAAACGAAAGCCCGATGGGCGTGCACAACATCCCGGGGAGACGTACACTTCATACATTCAAGACGTCCTTGCCCTTTGCCACCACGTGAACTCGTCGATGACTGAAGCTGATCCTGTTCACCACATCATCAAAGGGATACGCCATGTCGCGTTTAACGCTCTGGCTGTTAAAAACCCCACCACCGTTGAGGACGTCATCACCACATGTCAGCATCTTGATGAACTCCAAGGAATTCGACTGCACCCAGACTACCCAGCCGCCAGTGACAGCCGGCCTTCTTCGGATGCGGATTTCCGCACGCTGATACGCACTCTGACTATTGAGGAACCTCAAGCGCAAGGGTTGTGATGTGCACCCGCCCCTCGGCCTCTCTCCATCTGCTGGTCTGCGTGACATCGTCAAAGAGGAGCTCTCATCCATGGCTGGCGCTCTCCCATCGAACACTCCGGCACCACCAACGCCACCCATAACGTATGCGCAAGTCGCTGCCATGCCACCTGCCTTGGTTCAGCACGCGCATCCTGTTCCTGCGCAGTCCGACGTAGCAGCATTTGCACCACACTCGCCTGTCCCAGAGTCAGTACCAGCGCCTGTGACAGCTCCAGCACTCTACGCCCCCTGGCGCTCGCCTCGCCCAATATGTTATTATTGTGGCATTCGGGGCCATATTTCACAATTTTGCCGCAAGCGCCAGCAGGACGAACGCCGTGGCTACGACGTTTACGAAAGGCATTCGGAGCTATCCCCGAACCACTATCAGCGCCACCCAATGACAAGATTTTGGCAGCAGTGGTTGCGGCTGTGTACAAGTATTGACCCTTCTGTTCGCTCCGTCCAGGTGGTAAATCTTATCTGCACGGCTCACTGGACAGCACTGCTTAGCTGCTGCTGCTGTATCCTCGGCACGTGCAACTACGTCACTGAACTTCAGCCGCTACGTTCGCCATCTACTGGACAAGGAGCCCTACAAATAGACCATCGTTTGCCATTGCTTGTCACTTTGGCAGCAGTTGTTGCGGTTGTGTACAAGCATTGACCCTTCTGTTCGCTTCGTCCAGGTGGCGAATCTTATCTGCACGGCTCACTGGACAGCACTGCTTAGCTGCTGCTGCTGTATCCTCGGCACGTGCAACTACGTCACTGAACTTCAGCCGCTACGTTCGCCATCTACCGGACAAGGAGCCCTACAAATAGACCATCGTTTGCCATTGCTTATCATTTTGGCAGCAGTGGTTGCGGCTGTGTACAAGCATTGACCCTTCTGTTCGCTCCGTCCAGGTTCGTTGCTTCTCGGTGCACTCCTTTCTGTTTGGCGTTTTTTCTCGCTTCCACTGCTGCCTTTAATATAGCTTATATAGTTTATTTTCTTTTTTTTATTTTGTGTCTTGTGTTCCGTATTTTGAGTTCACTTTTCTTCATTACTTATCTTGGGAATGCCGACTTGCGCGGAACTAGCAAAGGAATTACAGACTCTTCGGCAGGAGGACGCAGAGATGAAAACAAGCCTTGTGATGTTCAATGACCTCTGTGAACGTGCAAAGAATGACAATGAGGCACTAACTAAAGAAAACAAGGTCCTGAGGGATGAGAATAAGAAGCTCAGTAAACAAATGTGTGATCTCGAACAATACTCGCGACTTAATAATATTGAACTGAAGGGAATCCCTGAGACAAAGAGTGAAGACTGCTTGGCAGTCGTCCAGGTTATCGGTGAGAAGATTGGTTGTCCAATTGCCGATACAGACATAGACGCCGCGCATCGGGTGCCCGCAAAGCACAGCCCTAAACCTGTGTATGTGAATGACCATCTCACACCAGAGCGAAAGCGCCTTTTTGCACAGGCACTTGCGCTTAAGAAAGCCAAACAGTGGAAGCATCTCTGGACTGACAAATGTACAATCAAAGCCAGAAAGGCGGATGACAGTCGCGTGTTTCGAATTGCATGCGCAGAAGATCTCCGAGTATTTTCTTAGATATCCTATCAGTCCCCATTTTAAACCGACCTTAGATCAACATGGCTGCATTCTCGTGCCAGCAAACATCAGAATTGCTACTCGAGAAGTCACCATCCGTATCACTACTTCACTTAAACATTCGCAGTCTTAGAAAGCACCAGGATGACCTTGTTGCGTTGATTTCCTTGCTTAAACATTCATTCTCTGTCATATGTTTATCTGAAACTTGGTTGTCTGGTAATGAGGATAACTTGTACGGATTGGCAGGTTATTATTCTGAATACTGTAATCGGGAGCTCTGTCGTGGTGGCGGTAGTGCCATACTTGTCAACTCATCCTTAACCTACACACGCCGTAGTGACATAACCTTCTACAATATTTTATGTGAATCTGTTTGGCTTGAATTCAACCATAGTGTTATACCATTGAATAGCCATAGTACTATTATAGCTTCCATTTATCGGTCACCTTCATCGTCGTATTCCGATTTTTGTAATCAGTTAAGCATCATTCTTAATAACCTAGTGAGAGAAAATAAAAACGTTGTCTTATGTGGCGATTTTAATATAAACATTATTGATCCTGATAGTGCATCGTGCTTAGAATATATGAACTGTTTATACTGCTATGGCTTTACGTCGCATATCTCAGCACCAACTAGAAACGATTTACTAGGTTCAAATACCCTAATACATCATATCATCTCCAACATTTCCGCTGAACACGTTGCAGGTGTAATAGATCATAGCATTACAGACCATAATCCCGTATTTTTCATTCTGGGCTCCGAAAATACCAAGGCCAGTAACATTTTTACGAAACGCCGATTCGACGTGGACAAGTTTGTGCAAATAATTAGCACAGTAGACTGGACATCGGTGACAAATCTAGACTGCGCAGAAAAGGCTTTTGACTCTTTCTCAGAAGTAATAACTTCAGGTATAGATGCATGCACCACTTCCACTACTGTCACGAAGTGGTACCGTTCCCCTAGAAATCAATGGATAAGCAACTTGTTGTTGAAGTCCATTAATAAAAAGAATAACCTTCATAAGAAACGAAAGTCGCAGCCTTATAACCTCGCATTAAAATGCCGCTTTCACAAATACTCAGCAACATTATCTTCCTTACTTAGGCGTGCTAAGCGCAATTACTACCGGAATCTCATTGTAAAAAACACAGGTAACACGAGACGGTGCTGGGAAATCGTTAAAGAATTTTTGAACATGAAAAACTGCTCACAGCCCACAATAAAAATAAAGCAAGGCGACGAAATGTATACCGACCCTGTAAGAGTGGCCGCCACGTTCAGTGAGCATCTCTGCGCATCTGCGGATACGCAGCAATCACCAGGTCATTTACGCAATATACCACGGTGTACTCATTCTTTCATCTTCATTCCACGTCTGCAGATGAAGTCCTTCATGTCATCACATCACTAAAGACCACAAGTGCTGGTTTAGATAACTAGTTTCAAACTTAATATCACCACCTTTGGGAGTAATAATTAACAAGCTGTTTTCAGCGGGTGTGTTTCCGAGCTGCCTTAAGGCTGGTAAAATAGTTCCAGTTTTTAAGAAGGGTGATAAGACTTTTGTACAGAATTATAGGCCAATCTGTATCCTGCCTTTCTTCGGTAAGGTAATTGAAAAGTTATTCCACATTAGATTAATGCGTTATCTGAAAAATTTTAATCTTTTATCTCCACAACAATACGGATTCCGTCAAGGATATTCAACTGAGCTGGCACTAATTGCCTAACGGAGGAAATTAAACAAGCTATTGATAGAGGGTTACTTGTGGGATCTGTGTTTATCGATTTGACGAAGGCTTTTGACACTATAAATCATCACGTTCTACTTGCTAAACTCGAATCATTTGGTATGTCTGGTCCGCCACTAAGTTTTATTAAGAGCTACCTCAGTAACCGGTCTCAAATGGTTCATGTTAATGGCCATCTTTCAACGCCCAAGTTGATTAACGTTGGTGTTCCACAGGGATCAATTTTAGGCCCACTTTTATTTTTGATGTTTATTAATGATCTACCCACCATTCTTACAAGGACCAAGTGCATACTTTACGCTGACGACACAACCATCTTTCAGTCATCTAAATCAGTTTCTTCACTCCAGTCTGACCTCAACACAGATTTACATAACATAACTTTATGGTGCCAGGCCAACTATCTTCAGATCAATGCTACTAAAACCGTGTTTATGTTGTTCCATTCCCCGCGCATTTCACTTGACATACAACCTTCCCTTCACATTGGTAATACCGTCATAAACATTTCTAGTGAAGCGCGGTTTCTTGGCGTCATCTTAGATAGCGAACTAAAATTTCATAAACATGCAGCATCACTCGTTAAAAAGATTGCGTTTGGTATTCACGTTATCATCAAGACACGAACTTATTTTCCGCCTCACATCATACGTACTTTGTATTTTGCTTACATTCATAGCCATATTTCGTATTGCGTATCATCTTGGGCCAACACATATTTCACGCACATCAAACGTTTGCAGCGACTTCAGAATCAAGCAGTTAGATTAATGACCTTCAGCCCATTTTACTTCTCCTGCAGCTCGTTGTTTCCTCTGCTTAACATACTCCCATTGAGAAAATTATTTTTTCACAGAATGTCCATTGTCGCCTTTAGACTCATCACGCATGACATTTTTATTGCATGCATTGATCATCGTCACTTAACTAATAGTAACATCACCCGGTTTTCCCAGTGCGATAATCTTCTTTTGCCGGCCGTAAGGACAAACTACGGCAAGTTCTCAACCTTATTTACTAGCATAGCCATTTGGAATTCATGGCCTTTCGAATTGAAATCATGGCATAACATCCATATTTTCACTTCGCGCAGTAAGAAATATTACGTTCAGGAATTAATCAACTCATCCGATTAGTGTAATTAACTGTTAATAGCTCTCCACAGTTCTGTGCTATTTTGCTACTTCAATTTGCCTTTGTATAATTGATAACACTGATAATGAAACGTGTTGCATTTGTCACGTAGAGTTCATTATATTGTTTTTTGTCTTCACTTGCTTTTGACTATTTCCTTGTTATTTTTCAATAGTGAGTATTACCATTATGTTGTGTATTGATCGTATTTTTATTGTTAATCAAGATTATTCATTATTACTCACAAGTCCGTATACTATTGCTGTATTTTTTTGTAATTACCCCATCCATGTAGCCATAAGAGGTTTCCCTGTCAGTTTCTCTGAAACTTTGGGACCTCCTGCTGTAATAACGCTAACCGTGTAACTCAACTGAACTATTTAATAAACTTGACTTGACTTGACACGTTCCTTCTCTCCAACTTCTCCACTCGCCTCACCTCGCCCCTGCTATCCTGGACGCCGCCGGTCCCCTTCACCTCTGCGACACTCAACATCTCTGAGACCGGCTGCACCTACTTCTGACGACCACTCGGAAAACTAGCTGGTACAGTTTTTTGGAGGGAAAACAGCATCACTCGAACAAACACCAAGACCTCTAGAGGGCCCAGCCAACTTGTTATTAGTGTATGCTGAAGGGGTTCCAGTTCAAGCATTGGTGGACACGAGGGCTGCTATTTTTGTTATTCATGCGAATTTGTGTTCTCGTCTACGTAAGGTTACCACACCTTATACTGGCACTCTCTTACGCAGCGCAAATGACTCGCAGATACGGCCATCAGCACAGTGCACCGTTAGAGTTTTCATTGATGGGATCCGGCATCATATTCAGTTTGCCATGCTGGCTTCTTGTGCTTTTATGCTTATTTTAGGATGGGACTTTCTTTCTGATGCTGCTGCCTCCATCTCTTGTCGACAACGACTGATACATATGCGAGAGACGGATGATATCTCCCCGAAATCATCGCATGACCTGCAACGAACAGCCAATGACTTCCTTGTTCCACCTGACCATGAGCACGTTATCACGGTTATGTCTGACTTCATTGACCACGGTGACGTCCTAGTCAGTCTATGCGCCCGTTATCTATTCAGAGGGATTGCACTTTCATCGAGTCTTGTCCGCTTCTCCAACGGCACCGCATTTCTCGCAGTACTGAATATCACCAATGAGCCGATTCTGCTGACCAAGGGCACTGTTGTAGTTTCCAGCGTGGACACACAACCTATCTCTGTAGTGGGTTCGGATACCAGTCTGGTTGAATCACGTTCACTACCAACAGATGCTCCACCTACTACGGCTCTCGTCAATACCATCAGCAAGGATCTCACTCCCTCGCAAGCAGACGAACTACTGGCGTTGTTGTCTAAGCATAAATTTTCTTTCGACGTACATTCCACTGCTCTAAGTCACACTTCTGCGGTGGCTCATCCATACACGCCGACGGAACTTCTATTGTCCGTTGTCGACCACACCATGTTTCTTCCAGCAAACGCGAGATTATCGACAAGCACATTGCCGATTTGCTCAGGCAAAGCATCATCCGCCCCTCCTCAAGCCCTTGGTCGTCACCTGTCATTCTCGTACAAAAAAAGACGGTTCGGTGCGATTCTGCGTTGACTACCGCGCATTAAACAAACGAACCAGAAAAGACGTGTATCCATTGCCTCGCATTGATGGTGTCTTAGACTCCTTAGAAGGAGCGGAATATTTTACGAGCCTTGACCTGCGCTTCGGTTTTTGGCAAACTCCAATGCACGAGGATGACAAGGAAAAAACTGCCTTTGCCACACCCGATGGACTTTACAAAAAGAGAGAGAGAGAGAAATAACTAAAAGAAAGAGACAGGGAAGTTCACCTAGACGAACTGGTTTGCTACCCTGTACGAAGGTGGGAAAAACGGTCGAAAGAGCATAGAAATAGATAAAAAATAAATTCGAAAAAAACACATGCGCACACATTCAGGGAGTTCCGATCACAGTCGTTTGGACAGGCCGGTTGAACGCAAGAAGCGCAGGAGCACCTTCACAGCCTTCTTCTGCGACATAAAGTCCTGTCGGCAGCGCGGGATTCTTTATTCCGAAAGAGGCTGGCTGTCCAGTTCATCTAGTGCATTGCAGAATGACTGTCTCTGCGAGCGGTGTTGTGGGCATTCACACAGAATGTGCCAAGTTGTTTCATCACTGCCACAATGGTCGGATGCAGCAATGTCACCCATTCCTATGCGGAACGCGTACGCGATGGTAAATGCGACGCCCAACCATAATCCGCACAGCATAGTAGCGTCTCATTGGCGTAATTCCGGAGGCATTCGAAGACCAAGAGTTGGGTCCAAAGTACCCAACCGTGCATGGATTAAATGTGACTCGTTCCATTGTGACGAGGTGCGCTTGCGAGCAAGCATGCGGAGTTTCGTGCAGCGTCAGTTCGGAAAAGCGGAATTGATATTTCATCGCTTTCAGTATGGGCAGAACGGGCAGCTCGATCGGCCCGTTAATTGCCAATTATTCCACAATGGCTTAGAAGCCATTGAAAGGCTATTTGATGTCCTTCCTCAATGAGTTGGTGAGTCTTTTCTGCAATCTCAAATATCAGCTGTTCGTACGGGCCGTGGCGTAAAGGTGATAGAAGGGATTGCAGTGCCGCCTTTGACTCACTGAAAATTGTCCATTTTTGTGGCTGTTGGTCGTTGATGCATTGCAATGCGGCACGAAGAGCTGTGAGCTCTGCTCCCGTTGATGTCGTAAGGTAGGAAGTGTTGAATTTTCTTGTCGTGTCTTTTATTGGTATAACAAATGATGCCGTTGAACTCTTCTGTAAAACAGAGCCGTTGGTGTATACGTGTATACAGCCTTGATACGTCTCGTATAACAAAAGCAGAGCAAGCTGTCTAAGAGCAGGTGACGACATATCTGCTTTTTTCTGGATGTCAGGTATAGTTAGCCTGATGTTAGCCTGAGTCAGGCACCAGGGAGGAGTCGAGGGCCTGGCGGCGAGTGTGAAGCATGTTGGCAAATAATCGCGATATGTGGTGACCGTTTGGCAAAATGACTAACGTGGTCTGTCTGCTGGTAAAGAGGCTAGGTGGTGGCAGGGTGTCCGAGCAATATGCCTTATATGTGTCCTGAGTGCCGCAACGTTGATATGTGTCGTGATGAGGTAATCACCGGCGGTAGCTATAGTAGCCATTGTCGACGCACTACGAGGCAAGCCGAGGCAAATCCGGAGTGCCTAGGACTCAACACTCTGCAGCGTTCGAAGGCTTGTTTTGCTTGCATTGGTCAATGCCGGTAAACTGTACCGCAGAAAACCGATAAAAAGTACTCTGTACAGCTGTAGCATTGCACTGGAAGACATTCCCAAATCTTCCCTGCAAAGAACTTCAGTATATTACAGATGTCCATTGACCATTTCTTCATGTACAAAACGTGATCACTTCATGATAGATTCCTGTCAATTATGACGCCCAAAAACTTGTGCGATCGAACGTATGGTACAGTTTGACCATTGATGCTTATAGTGTACTTATCCATAGACTTTCGTGTAAAAGATATGAGGGCGCATTTCTCGGAAGAAATTTCCAAGCCTCGATTTCGTAGGTAGCGTCATGTTTCAGTGGCAGCTTTTTAATTCTCCCTCGTAACTGCAGGCGTGTTACAGCCGATGCCCAAACACAGATATCATCTGCGTACATTGATAGCCTGACCGTGCTTGGCAGATGCTCAGTGAGAGCAATTAACGTAAGATTGAACAGCACAGGGCTGAGAATGCCACCCTGGGGGACGCCACGGTCGCTGTAATGTGGAGGGGTTGGACCATCTTCAGTGCTGACAAAGAAGGATCGCATTGACAAATAACTACGTATCCAGCAATACATCCGACCACTTACTCCTATATCTTCGAGAGTGGTGAGAACAGCTTCATGCGTAACGTTGTCATGCGCCCCTTTAACGTCTAGAAACAAAGATGCGCAGAGACGCTTACGGCCTTTCTCGTGTTGGACGTAAGTGACCAAGTCGACTACGTTTTCAATCGATGCTCGACCACGCCGAAAACCTGCCATGGCATCTGGGTAGATGTTGTTACACTCCAAGAACCACTCCAGGCGTCCCAGGATCATCCTCTTCATAACTTTGCCTACACAACTAGCCAATGCGATCGGACGATAACATGAGAGCTCCAATAGTGACTTGCCTGGTTTCAGAAGTGGAACTAGGCGACTTGTCTTCCATCTTGTCGGGAGCGTTCCATCTTGCCAGGATTTGTTGTACAACTCCAAAAGGAGGATTCTCGTGCGTTCACCCAGATGACACAAGGCCTTTTAAGAAATTCTATCGGGTCCTGGTGCCGACGTGCGTCCACACAAAGCTAGTGCTGCTCTGAGCTCCCCGATTGAAAAAGGCATATCCATGCGGGAATGCAGTGTTTGTGGACAGTTAGTCGGGGACAATAGGCTATTGGGAACTGCGAGTGACCCAGATACTCTGGCAATGAAGTCTTCTGCCACGTCAATGCCACGTCTCTGTTCAGAAATTGCGAGAGCCCTGAATGGTGACCACTGAGTGGGTTTTGTGCGGAGACCTCGTACCGTCTTCCACAATTGGGATAAAGGTTTTCGTGGGTCAAGTGACTCACAAAAACCAGTGCAACGTTGTAACTCGAGTTTAATTATCCGGCGCTGAATCTTCTTTTGTATACGTCGAGCAATCCGTAAGTCTTCTATTGCCTCCATGCGTCGGTATCTTCGTTCAGCACGCCGTCGGATTGCTCGAAGTCGTTCTAGCTCGATGTCAAATTCCGTTACTTTGGGAGAGCTGATGAGGGTGCAAGTAGTATCGTGTATTGTGCTTTTAATTATCTCCTCTATGTCGAGGGATATGTTTGCTTTACATTGCTCTTTCATGCGAGATTGGAAATTTCAACCAGTCCACTCTCTGAGCACTATCGCGTACCTTAGCATGGGAGAATCCTTCGATTTTGACGTAAGTGGGAATGTGGTCACTTCCATGCGTTCCTATGTCTGGAAACCACTCAGCATGCCTGACGAGGCCTCATGAGACAAAGGCCAGGTCAAGGCAGCTGCTATACCTTGAACCACGTAGGAACGTTGGACTGCCGTCATTTAGCAAGAAAGGTTCGTTGTCGGAGGCAAAGGACATCAACTTTCGCCCTTTAACATTGTTCTTCGAACTTCCCCAGATTGTATGATGAACGTTGAAGTCGCCAATTATAATGCATGGGTGAGAAGTTACTGACAGGATACCTTGTAGTATTGTATGGTCGAAACGTCTTGACGGAGAGAGGTAGGCACCCACAATCGTGATGGTAAGTCTCCTTTTCACTGTTATACTTATATATTCATTGTAGTCATGGGGTGACACCGGATGATGGATGCAGGTGAGATCGCGGCGAATAAACATCAGAACTTTGCTATTGTCTGCAGTTGTAGACGACATGAATGACTCATAACCAGAAAGTCTGATTTCTTTCTGTCAATTTGGCTCGCAGATGACAATGATGGGGAACTTATTGGTGTACACGAACCGACGGAAATCGGCGATGCGTGATCTCAGTCCCCGGGCATTCCATTGAATAATCGCTGCCTTTCGGACCTCTTCTCTGAAAGACAGTGGCTGGTGAGCCATTATTTACTCAAGCGCTGCGAGTACTGGACTCAAAGCGTCCAGTAATTGCAATGCACTTCTTGCTGACGGTGTGTGCATGTTGCTTAACAACAAGCGAATGGCGTTAATTAAGGGTCGCAAAAGAGCTATCACTTGCTGATCTGTGTTCCGCAAGTCCTCCCTTGCAGCAGCTTGCTCTGAAAAAGACGCTTCTGCTGCGGCTCTTCTCAGCGTTGTGTACGCGTAAGTGGAGGCCACTCTTTTGTAGAGACTTGCCTGCCCCTTTGCTCTTTTCCAACGTCTGTGTTTGCTGTGCTGGAAACTGCAGCTGGCGATCTTTCCTGATACGTCGACTTATTGCCTGAAGTTGGCGCTGTCCGACGTGAAGACCTTCGACGGCAACGTCGTCTTCGCCGGATTCGCTCAGCAGCTTCTTTGTGGGTTGAGCTGTTTCGTACCATTGCTTCAGAATAGAAAATTCTTTCTTTATGTGCGGACATTCTTTCAAAGAAGCTTTGTGAGCACCCTGACAGTTAGGACACTTCAGTGTGGTAGCGCTACAGTTGTCTTCCGCGTGTGGTTCGGCGCACCGGGGCACGCTGCGAAGCTCCTGCAAACACCCTTTACATGGCCGATCTTCTGACAATTGAAGCATTGCACGGGTTTAGGAATAAACGGTCGAACTTGTTGACGAAAGTGGCCAACCTTCAAGTATGCGGGAAGACAGTCACCTTTGAACGTTACTCTCACACAGCGTGTGTTACCAAGCCGTCCAACACTGACAATGACGTTGTCTTGACTTTACAAATTTAACTTCATGCCTTTCAGCCTCTGCAATGCGCCAACAACGTTTGAACGAATGATAGACACTGTATTGTGGGGTCTTAAGTAGAAAACTTGCATATGTTATCTTGACGACATTGTCATATTATCTTCAACATTCTAACAGCACTTGCAGCGCCTAGATGAAGTTCTGACGTGTCTCGAAGCTGCTGGCATTCAGCTCAACCCCAAAAGTGCCACTTTGTAAGCAAAAATATTAAAGTACTCGGACATCTCGTCAGCAAAGATGGATCCGGCCTAATTCCGACAAGATTACCGCCATTCTTCGCTTCCCAGTGCCTCAACGCGCCAAAGGGCTCCGAAGCTTTCTTGGCCTTGCGTCGTACTTCCGGCGCTTTATACGAGACTTCACCAACTCCTTTCTTCGGGAGCGTCATATGTATGGTCGGACGAATGCCAAATAACTTTTGACACCTTGAAACGTGCCCTCACGTCTGAGTCAGTGCCTTGTCATTTTGATAACGCCGCACCCACTCTCCTCCATACTGATGCCAGCGGACACGGACTCGGCGCTGTACTTTTGCAACAAACAGAGCGTTATGGCGAACGTGTGATCACATACGCTAGTCGCACCCTCACAGCAGCAGAGAAAAACTACACCATCACCGAGCAGGAGTGTCTCGCCAATGTCTGGGCCATCCAGAAGTTTCGACTATATCTTCACGGCCGCCACTTTACCCTCGTCACTGACCACCACGCTTCGTGCTGGTTGTTGACGTTGAAGAATTTGTCTGGACGTCTCGGTCGCTGGATACTTCATTTCCAAGAATACGAGTTTGACGTTACTTACAAATCCAACAAGAAACACGACGATGACGATGCCCTTAGCCACTGTTCTTTACCATCCTCATCAGGCACTCCTGGCCTATCGGCAACTGTGAGTGAACCCATCAAAGCGTCTCTGTCAGTTCATTCTCTCGCCGCTGTCGACTTTCTTTCTGCCTTCGGCAACGAGACGTTTGCATCCCACCAACGCAGCGGCACTTTTTGTCGCTCTATAATGCAGTGCCTTTAAGGCTCCTCTCATCCTCCCAACGCCCCCGCCCATCGACAGCTGCGGAACTTCAAGACTGAAAACTTATTCCTTTACCGCTTTGTCTTCCACCCCGAAGGACAGCGCTGGGTTCCTGTCGCTCCTCGTTCCCTAAGGGCGCAGATTTTGGAGGCGTTTCACGATGACCCCAAGGCTGGTCATATCAGTTTTCAAAAAAAACCTATGAACGCATCCACAGTCGTTTAGCCTCGGCTGGGCTTTCTACCTGCGTAGCGCGATATGTTGCGTCGTGCTCGCTCTGCCAACGCCACAGGCGACCCACTTGCACCCCGGGCCCGGTCTCCAACAACCTCTCCCGTGTCCTGACGCCCCCTTCTATGCCATTCGCATTGACCTCTACGGACCACTACCAATATCAGCTAGTGGCAAGCGCTGGAATTTTCACAGCAGTTGACCACTTAACAAGGTCGTCGAAACGGCTGCACTTCCTTCAGGATCAGCAGAGGACATTGACACATCATTCTGGAGGCAATCTTTCTAAGACATGGTGCACTACGCATCCTATTGAGCGACCGCGGTAAGGCGTTTCTCTCGAAACTACTCGAACAAGTCCTCCACGCATGTAATACGATTAGTAAGACGACTTCCAACTACCATCCCCAGACTAACGGCCTCACAGAGCGCTTCCACCGAACTTTGACCGACATGATATCTATGTATATCAACACCGACCACACCAACTGGGATACCATCCTGCCATTCGTGACTTTGCGTAAAATACCGCTACGCAGCGCACCACGGGCTATTTATTCTCTATTCTTTCTCGTCTATGGCCGTCAACCGACATCTCCACTCGACATCTCCTTTTTTGACGTCCCCGTGAACTCGTCATCGTCATCGAGTGAGCACTTTATCTCTCGCCTGGCCAATTGTCGCCGACGCGCCCACCTCAATACAGAGGCAAGCCAACAAGAGCGGAAGACTCGCTACGATGCCGTCCACCGCGTAGTTCAATACTGGAGACAAAGTACTGTTGTGGACCCCAACACGGGATTCCGGCCTGTGTGATAAGTTTCACTCACGTCTCATCGGCCCCTACGCTACAATCGAGCAGACGTCTCCTGTTAACTACCGAGTAACCCCTTTTGTCAAGCCTTCCGACGGCTGTTTTCGTTGTATGGAGGTTGTTCACGTGTCGCGCTTAAAACCATTCGTGCGACGTACAACACCGTCATAAACAGTGGCCACATTGGCCGCTTCCGGGTGAGGGAAAAATTAGTGTAAGCACCACATTCACAGCATTTGACCTTCATCTTCTTCATCTGTATATAATCATCATCACAAAAAACGTCGTCTTCGTTCGAAGCGTTCATCAGGCGATTCGGCCTAATAAACGCCGTCGAGACCCCAACGCTGCTACTGTCTTAATATATATATATATATATATATATATATATATATATCCTCCATTTCCTCCGTTTTATTTCGACGTTTCGGCCTTGAGTCTGGCCTTCATCAGGATTGAAGGTACAGTTTGTTGGTGCTCAGCTTTATACAATCTCAAATCAGAGGGAAAGAGGAAAGAAGACAGAAAAAGAAAAAAAAGGAAGAAAGAAAGAAAAAAAAAAAGAATACAAGGTGGATTCCCCCCCCCCCGGACGTCCCCCTTCCACTCTTCCTTCCATTTCCCCTTCATCTCTCTCCCTTTTTTCCCCTTCACCTTTCTGATGTCAGCGGTCTGTGTATGCTTCCTTTCACTAACGCATTCTCCCCGACCAGACGGCGCCTCCTAGTTCTGGCGGTTCGGTGTGGGGCAAAAAAGAACGTTTTTAAGAAGTTTAAGCCTTTAACTACTTCGCGCTCTGTCAACATTTCGTCGTAGAAAGAGGGGTGCCGCGTATTGCGGCAGAGGCTGGTAAGCGGGCGCAATGCAAACTCCTTGCATGCGTGCTTCTGGAATACGCGTGCAGTAGGGGCCTCCCGGCTGTGCACAGGGTTGCTATTGGGCATGTCATGCATGGTACAATCGATTGGGTAGTAAAATAAATCAGAAAACAGAAGACAGCCGTACTTAGGAAGAGTAGTTACACTTGGAATTGTTTTGAGTTGTCCAGTGCCCTTCGCAGCTGCAGTGCCGTGAACTCAGTTACTATTTTCATTATTGCCGTTATTGCTTTCTAATGCTTTGATTGCTGCAAGTGTACCAGGATTCTCATTTATTCCTCTATCAGTGGTGTTAAATCGGTGGATAAGGTATGACTCTCGTCGTTCACGTTCTCGGTTTGATTTAAATCTCGTCTCTAAGAGCGTTACTGATAGTTTGTCGAATGCATGGTCGGGAAGATTAAGATGTTTTGATAGGGGTAGATTTGGGCATTTTTGTTTCTCGAGCATAAGTTTTAGCCTCTGTGAGCTCGTGTCAAAATCAGCGTCTCTTGAGCAGATTCGCTTAAACCGGTGAGCCTGGCTGTAGGGAATACTGTTTTAACAGTGCCGCGGGTGATCGCTTTGGTAATGGAGGTATTGTTGTCGATCCGTTGGTTTGTGATATAGAGTTGTAGAGAGTTTGTCCTCTTCTATCGTTACGGTGACATCAAGAAAATTGACGGTTACTTGCGAGTATATGTGTGTGAAGTGTATGTTCTGATGCATAGCATTGTAAGTGTCGATAAAGCTGAGAAGTTCGTCCTCGCTGTGGGTCCAAATAAGAAAGATGTCTTTTATGTATCTTTTGTATAACAGTGGTTTCAAGGAACTTCGTGCAAGAAGTTTTGATTCTAGCTTTCCCATAAATATGTTGGCATAATTGGGAAGCCATTTTGGTGCCCATAGCAGTCCCGCTGATTTGTCGAAAATACTCTTGATTGAACTCGAATGAATTTAATTCGAGGACCATCCTCGTCAAAGTTGCGATGGCAGAGAAATCTGGGGTGTTAGATTGTCCTATGGTTTGTGTACATGTTCTGTAATGCAGCTATGCCGTCCTCGTAAGGAATATTTGTATACAATGAAGAGACATCAAGAGTAACAAGTATAAGTTTTTCGGCACACACAGACCTGCAATGTCTCGAAGAAAATGTGCGGAGTCTTTTATGTACGACGCAAGGGTGCATGGAATGTGGCTTATTAGTTTGTCCACGTACCCTAAAATAGGTTGTTATTGTACCGATGCCTGATATGATTGGTCGACCTGGGTTACCGGGTTTATGAATTTTTGGGAGGATGTAGAAGTGACCTGGACGAGGGTATGCTGCTCGCATCAATTTGTGGTCAGTGTTGGTTATCTTTTCTGCATCCAATAGATTCTTTAGTTCTGTTAATACAATACGTTTGTATTCGTCTGTCAGATCGCCAGGCGTTCGCAAATCTTGAGTCGTCTAGTTGGCGGTATGCTTCTTCTAAGTAGTTTGTTGTATTAATGACTACAATTGCTCCTCCTTTGTCAGCGGGTTTTATTATTATGCCTGTCCTAGATGCCAGATTTCTCATACTCATTTTTTATTTGTCAGGTTTTTTTCGGTTTCCTTTCTGTCTGTGGTATTCGTGTACTATATCTTTTTGTACTGCGGTGATCTAAAGATCCAGGCACTTGTCTCGATTACTGTTCGGTATCCAATCATTTGTTTTGCTACGGTGAATTGTTGCGTGGTTAGAAGGCCTGTCCAAGATATATTCGCGGAACCTTAAGCTTCTAGCGAAGTTATCGAGGTCTCGGAGCAAATGGAATTCATCGAAAAATTTTGTAGTCGGGCAGAAGCTTAGTCCTTTAGATAGCAGTTTTTATTTTTCAGGTGGCAAGCTCGCGTCCGATAGGTTTACAACCACAGTGACACAGGGTGTGTTCATAGATGGGTGCTCGTTTGTACCGTTTGTGGTTTCCTGGGTGGTGGTGTTGTAGTGATAAAGAACTATATCAGGGAACGCGGGGTTGGGCATATGGTCTCTTTTGAGTTTATGAATTTTTGTGGTCATGATGGCTTGGTATTTATTCTGTTCAAATTCTGTTAATCGGGTAGTTTCTTCGTTCGATAAAGTGTTGTGGCGAAGAATGGTGTTGGTCATAGCGACCAGTTTCTTTACCTGCTTATCACTGTGATTAAGAGCGATTTCTATTAATTTAAGAGATGCCTCAAGTAGGACATTTTTCTATGTTATTTGGTCGTGTTCGTCTAGGTTTGTAGCGGCTGGTTTGAGGGAGAGTGTCATACCCTTGGGGGCTATTCTAGCCCAAAGGTACACTTGCAATGTTGATGTATGCATTTCATCTCTAATTCGTTTGTAAGCAAGTTTTCGTACTGTGAGGAAGGTGGCACTGCAACTGGGAAGCGATGAGCTGGACTTACATTTCCGAAGTCAATCTACTTTTGGGTGCGGGGATCGCACTGATGAAGTGCACGGATTGTAGTTATGTCCGGCAGGCCTTCGTCGTTGTAGGGAGGATTTCGGCGTTGGGCTCCCGGCGAACGTGTGCGTAGGCAATTCCGGGGTCCGCAATAGAGGGACGCGGTTTCGTAGATCGGCAGGCTTCCCTTTGAGGAATGGTGTAGTGGTGCTAGCATACACAGACCGGTGTAGTGGTAGGAAGCATACAATGACCGCTGACATCATAAAGGTGAAGGGGAGAAAAGGGAGAGAGATGAGGGGGGAAGTGGAAGGAAGAGTGGAAGGGGGGCGCCCGGGGGGAGTCCACCTTATATTCTTTTTTCTTTTTTTCTGTCTTTTTTCCTCTTTCCCTCTGATTTGAGATTATATAAAGCTGAGCACCAACAAACTGTACTTTCAGTCCTGATGAAGGCCAGACTCTAGGCCGAAACGTCGAATTAAACCACGTTGTGACCACTCACGGAGGATCTACTTGACTATATGCAACGCTACGGCCACTCAACCACCATGCCTGTCTACATTATATATATATATATATATATATATATATATATATATATATATATATATATATATATACAATAATAATGAGATCTAACAGACAGTAATGCCAAGGAATGTACAGGGGAAGTTATTAGAACTAATGAAATGTAAATAAGAAAGAAAAGTGGGTGAAAAAATAACCAGCCGTGAGCAGGAATTGAACCTACGACCTTCGAATAACGCGTTCGATGCTCTAACCACTGAGCTATCACAGCGGCCTTTCCTCTATCCACTTTTTGGTGTTTATGTGTGAATTTAGAAGTAGAAGTGTCAGTCAGCGCCATCTATAAGTCAAGCGACGAATGTGAAGCACTCTTTTATGCGCATATGTGGCGTCACGTAGCACGTGAACTTATTACGAGCGGGCAGCTGATTAATAGTCCCTCGTATACAACCTAATGACACCAAGTCTGCCAGTACGAGACCCTCGTTATTGAATAAGGGCAAGACCCTCGTTATTCATCCGTTCGTCCGTTCGTCCATCTATTCAACGCTCCAAGTACCACCATCTAGCATCTTTTCTTCATATATTCCGCATATAGAAGCACCCCCATCCAGCGGACATTCCAAGGACTAAACGAGAGGTGGCACACGCACACTTTCTTACGGCCTGCGCCTCGTTTCTACCTCCCACCTTTAACCACCTCGAGTTCGTGGTATATACTAGTTCACTGTATTCGTGGCACTGCGGCCCAACGCTCGCTAATCCTTTCTAAAACCAAGGAGGTTACGCCCAGCGAGTATAACGTAGCAACCTTCTCCTGTCAACCTTCTCCTGTTTTACTTTCTGACGGCCTGCGCCTCGTTTCTACCTCCCACCGTTTCTACCTCCCACCTAACCACCTCGAGTTCGTGGTATATACTAGTTCACTGTATTCATGGCACTGCGGCTCAACGCTCGCTAAACCTTTCTAAAACTAAGGAGGTTACACCCAGCGAGTATAACGTAGCAACCCTTTCTTGTCCGATAGTGCTCAATGTGCATGCCAATAGCTGCTAATTGGGATTGAGAGACAGGAGAATTCGGCTTTTAAGTAACACGCACGCTGCATTTTTTTTTTATTGTTCAACAACGCGCAGAAGAAATCTCCCACTGGCACCACCTTGCAGGTCAAAGCGTAAGACTGGTGATGCACTACGACTACGACGAGGGACGAACGGGTGCCGCTTCGCCCTTAAAACGTTGTGGTCCTTAAGAATGCAGGAGCAATAATGAAGAAGCAGCGCTAGCGTGAGCTACCTGAATGTGGCTCCGCGCTTCCACGTATTTATCAGGTTGTGCTGGCATATATAGCACCTAGGAATCGCACCCACCGCAGTGGGATTTGCTAATCATGACACTTATTTCAAACGTTCTTAATAGACCTTGATCTATAAAGCCACCAAACGCGAACTTTGAGGCACACATCTCTTGATTGAGGGGAGAATCGACAACTCGATCAATCTCAGCACGTGAAAAACACCAGGCGAAAAATTTCATTTCTCTGATTAATCATCTGTGCGGAGTGATTGGGCAGTGATAATTTAGGGGCGAAGTCTATAAAGCGCCACCCGGTGTCAACAGCAGATGTAGAAACCAAAACCTATGTGGACAAGTGGGTTATCAAAGAGTCATTAATCAAAACGAATGAAATAGAGGGCCACAACACCGTAAGGAAACCGACGTCTAACCAAACGTGTATGACAGAACCAAATGTTAACAACAAAATAAAAGGCTGTTAACCAGCAGAAAATAAGAGGTCACAATTTGTGACCCGACTCACGATTCCCACTGCTACACACCATCACGAGCAGTCATTTCTGGAATATATGCATTGAGCTGTTGCCTTTTTGTCGACGTGCGTCCTCATGGACTGAGAGGCCTACGGGACGACTTTATGCTGCCCATCGTAGAGTACTAAGTACTCTGAATCGCTAACAAATTTTTCTAAACATTTTCCTGCTTTGTTTCTTCCTTTCGTCAACTTAAAAAGCGAAATTTTCTTTAAATTAAACTTTCTTAGCCAGCAGCACCCGATGGCATGGAACTTATTACGGGCGAAGACTCCCGAATCCTGTCACGTATCAACACAATCGCACGAAGTTGTACTCAAGCGTTTGTAGGTTTTGTCATGAAACAGTGGACCTGAATCATATATTGTTTCATATATAATCATATTTCATTTCGCCCTATTGCCTCGGACCAACAGGGCGAAATAGAATATTCACCAAGTGCAGTGGGAGCTAAACGACACCACTCAACTAAGACCTAGCAGTGCAACTCCAAGTCCCCCGGCAAGTAGAGGATGCCGACAAATCGCAAATACTCGGGGCTGCCACCGGAGGCAAGAAGCCGATCTTTCCAAATCTTACCGTTTTAAATAAAAGTTATTTAGGCAATCAGGTTTATTCAACTAAGCACAACTTTTTCTAGAGTTCATAGTTGTTTATTTTCGCGAAGAACTCTAGTTTCTTATGTGTCTAAACAAATTCAATTAAAAGCACTCAAGTGCAGTGCTCTCGGCTAACCTTATTAAACCACCTGCTTCTATTCTCTGACCTCGGCGCAGAAGCACAAGCCGTTGGCGAAATCTCGTTTAGTACGGGAGTTGCAACCGTCAAGCGCCTGTTTTGTTTCGCGTTCCTTTGTTTTTGCAGTCGTTGTTGATGCTTTTGCGCAAGCGCGTCGCGTTCGCCCGGGTTACGCGCGCGCATGCAAACACGCCGCAGGTGTCTGCGTGCGCGATGTTGGCTCGCTTTTCCCTCCCGCTTGTCCCCCGCAGTCCCACAGCCTGCGCCTGCATCTCACGCGTGTTCGCCCGCCAACCGTGGGAGGATTACTCTTCCGGCCCGACGACAAGACAGGAGGCTGAACATTAACAACATTCGCGCTCTCTTTCCTCTTTTTGTTCTGTTCTTTTTGCTCTATGAATCTCTTGTGTACGCGCAGACAGTGGGCGGGAGATTTAGGCTTGCGCCCCACTCTACAGGCAGTTCGATTGTTGACGAAAAAGACGCCGCTGCAAACTGGAATCACGGCAGGTGGAAGACAAGAATCATATACAAGGGTCTATCTAGCGCGTTTTCTTTACTTTGAGAAGAGTTACGTTCAGCAAACATTGAAACAGAAATCAATGAAGCTGCAACGTTGAGCTTTTCTTCCGCGCAACAGTGGATGCGTTGCATTTCCTCTCCCGCTGCGGTGGTACATGTAGCTTAACAGCTCATGTCAAGCGTTGTTTACTTCAAGAACATACATTCGAGTCCCGGCAACGCCAGCTTCATATTCGAAGAGCAAAATACTAGAAAACACAAGTACTATCGACTTCTAATGAAATGATGACCGCGACAAGCGCTAGCACTATAGTATAGTGCTCGCTGTACAATCATCCCAATAGACATGTGCAGAACTGGCAAACCAAGAGCGCTGCGGGCCTGTTAACTGGTGATGAACGTGCGGCACGTATTATACAGTTTCTAATGCTTCCCGCTGCTCACGTTTCACTTTAAACCAACGGGTCCTGTGTACTTAGATTTAGCTCCACGGGGTCTAAATTATTCCGGGTCCCCAGCTATGCTGCCTGACTCATGATCACATTGTATTTTTGGCACGGGAAACAACAGGTTACTCGAAATAGCACCTCGGCGCAAGGAGCAATGGTAGAGGGGGTGGGGATGAAGATGGAACGGAATGGTCGCAATCTAAACAAACAAAGCAGAGCCACGCAGCTTCCGTCATGGTGGCGTGGAATAGTTGCGCAGGGGAATGCTTCGAGAATGACGCGTACGTTATTATCCGCAACGGAGGCTCGTCTGCTTTCGAAGCACCCGACTCTGTAAAACGAGAGTACGCCAAGTATACACCAGTCATGAGCGAGGATGCTTACGTGCTTATGTGTTCTATATAAGCTAGAGAGAAAGAGAAAGGAAAGGCCGGGAGGTTAACCAGATATTGGCATCTGGTTTGCTACCCAGCGCTGTGGGCGGGGATATAGGGGCAAGAAAGAGAGCGTAGATATAGAAAAAAACGCGCGCACACTAATGTGAAAACGAAAACACGCACAGGAAGGGCGTCCTAGCTACCACCGTTCAGTGAAGGCCGGTCGATCGCAAAAAGTGTAGTAGCGCTTTCAGGGCCCTCTTCTGTGAAGTCGCATCCTGTCGATACTGCAGAATTCCCTGCTCCGACAGAGGTTGATCATCTAATTTGTTGAGTTCCTTGCGAAGGCATAGTCGTTGTTTACTATACGCTAGGCAGTCACAAAGAATATGTTGGATTGTTCCTTCTTTGCCACAGTGGCCACAGGCTGCGGTGTCGGCCATCCCAATGCGGAAAGCGTAGGTGTTGGTAAACGCAACGTCCAACCACAGCCTACATAACAGGGTCTGGTCTGCTCGGCAAAGCCTCGACGGGATTTGAAGACTTAGCGTAGCTAGCACGCTGTCCTACGTGCACTGCCAGTGTTCCATAATCATTGTGGGGCTCGACTGCTCGAAGGAGGTCACGGGATAATCCTAACCGCAGCGGCTGCATTTCGATAGAGCAAAGTGCTAGAGATGTGTGCTTAGATCTGTGAGCCTTAAGTGGCTGAAATTTCCGTAGCCCTCCACTACCGCGTCACTCATATCGAAGTGTGATTTTGGGACGTAACACAACAACATTACTGTGAAACTTTGAGTAGGGTAGCAAGCCTGCCGTCCTTATAAATTTTCTGCAGTACTATTCTCTTTCATGTATCTATTTCTCTCTATTATTGCTGTGACGCTTAGAAAGTTCGTTACGTGTTTACGCAAACGTGCAATGTGTTATTGAGCCATTGCCTTCTCGCTTGCACAGTTTTGTACTTGGGGATATTTCTCTTATATCATCCCCCACTGTGCTGTCCTGCACGCCACCGGATAAGAATAAAAGATTCCGCGAACGATTTCCTTTCTTATATTTCGCTTTTTTTTATTGTTGTGTCTTCTTTCACGACGTGGGAAACATCTGTACGATGGTTGCATTCCACTGGACTAATAGGTTGGCTTATAGTGCAGCATAAAAAACACATTCGTTAGAGTAGCTACATGCGTAAATATCATGCAGCACCATATAGTGAACCGCGTTATTTTGGTGAAATGATACCCGAAGTCACGATGTTAAGGTTACTCTCAAAATGCACGTTGTTGCGAGGCAGAGGCTGAGCCATATCGGTTATTATGAGTAAGCCTTGGCTATTCGGCCACATGGCATACAGCCCCGCCACGGTGGTCTAGTGGCTAAGGTACTCGGCTGCTGACGCGCAGGGCACAGGATCAAATCCAGGCTGTGGCGGCTGCATTTCCGATGGAGGCGGAAATGTTGTAGGCCCGTGCACTCACATTTGGGTGCACGTTAAGGAACCCCAGGTGTTCAAAAATTTCCGGAGCCCTCCACTACGGCGTCTCTCATATTCATATGGTGGTTTTGAGACGTTAAACTCCACAAATCAATCAATCACATGGCATACAGCTGCAGGCTTACCGATCATGTATCAACAAGTAAGACCTAAAGAAAAAATAAGTCGGACATTATAGCTCTTAACATAAACGGTTTTATTTAGTCAGCTGTCGTCAACAGCAAGGAGTGCTCTGGTGTAGTTTCTACTGCCCTAACGCATCAAAAAAATGAAGCGATTCAATGAGTTCGCTATCTCATTCCCGTCCATGAAACGGTTTCTTCTGCAAAAGGTACCAAAGCCAAATGTGATGCTTCAATCGTTGCACTACAAGGAATAATGTTGTAGTTAATTTACAAACTTGTGTAATCTTCGTACTTGATCATCGAAGCGGTATTTGCCCCTAATTAACGCGTTTTACATTTCGGAAGCGTTGATAACAAATGGGGAGAGGGAGGGCGGGGAACACATTGGGGTGGTTGGAAACAGTATGACCTGTGCGATGAGACGGATCCGCAGTGTAAATCATTATCAAGCTTAACTACACGAAGTTTTTAGACATGAAGAACCTTAAGGTCTCAGCGTGTCGGCGTGCGTCGTCGTCTGCGGTCGTGATGATCCATTAGCTTGTCCGCAAGGGGGCGTGCCACAACATCGTCGATCGCCGTGTGGCAAGAAAAAGCGAACGGTGAGCGTAGACTATGGAAAGACTCTCCCTACAGTGAACGCTGAACAGCTCGCAAGTAACGCGAACACGGCCTCACCCACGAGAGAACGCCGACGTAGACATCGTCTTGTAGCGAGTTTCTCGAATTAGACAAGAGACATCTCGCGCTGCAAAAAACCACTCAACGGCCACCCAGCATATACAGATTATTTCGAGAAATCGTTTTAATAATATTTAAAAAATTACAGAAAAGAGGTATCTGCGCGCTACTTGCAGTGCTGCCTTTCTGTGGCAGAAGGTATCTTCAGGTGGGTACGAACATTAGTCACGACAGTAATTATAAAAATTATCCTAATTAACTTTTTAACCAATGGAAACGGAGCCTACGATCGGGTGCCTGCGGCTGCGTTCCTTGTTCCATCCTCAGGGTTTCGGTCAAGTAGCCGGCGGTTACTTCTATTTTATTCTATTAGATCTACCTCTTGTTCCGCAACTGTTTTAGTGCATTGATAAGTGTAACTTCTTCTTATTTCATGTCTGTTTCTTCTCCGGGCCAGAGGCCTGCCCTCTGGTCAGCCTCTGTTCCCCCTCAAGATCTTCCTTTGGAGTTGTTTCTCCGCAATGGAACCCGTAGCGTTCCTGTCGCTTTGGTGCCGACCACCGGTGGGTTCATCCGCATGAAAAACCCCAAGACAATCCAAACGGAACTTCGTGCGATCACTCCCCACTCTCTACTGATAACAGAGGTTCGTCAGTTTGGACGCGGGGGGATACTATGCTGCTCACCAGACAAGGCCTGCATCCAAGACCTTCTAAAGTGCACTACTTTTGCATCACATCCGGTGAGCTCTTTTATCCCACCTCATCTAGCTTGCTGCAAAGGATTGGTTCGGGGGGTAGACGCAAGTCTAAGCCCAGCGGAAGTCTTGGACATCTTTTCCCCAGCAGGTGTTATTTCTGTTTACCGCTGTACCAAACAGGAAAACCAACAGAAAGTTCCCACTGAAACTGTAATTGCCACATTCGCTGGTACAGATCGCCCTTCGGAGATCAAGGCATGGCCGCTTATCTATAAGGTCGAAGCTTTGGCTCCCCGTCCGCTGCAATGTGCTAAATGTTGGCGCTTTGGACACAGTACTAAAGGTTGTCGATCGGAGACTCGATGCCGCATATGCGGGGCCATATACGGGGCTGGTCATAGTACTGCTGAGTGTCAATCAGACAATAACACATGCTGTTTGTGCAAGGCAAATCACGCTGCAGACGATCCTAACTGCCCTGCAAGATCAAAAGAACTTCAGGTGATTGAAATCATTGAAAGGAGACGATGCTCTCGTAGAGAAGCAATTGCAGAAATTCAAAGCAGGAATCAGGGTTATGCCGGTATAGCAGCTCGTCCACCTCTTTCTATGGATGCATCACTTTCTCAGTCCATTTCTGCTATGGTAGAAAAGGCCGTAGAAAAAGTATTAGAAAAATTTTTACTCAATCTGTCCGACTCACTCAATAGCATTATGGATTCACAGATTTCGGGTGCATCTGATCGAATAACTAAGCGTATCCAACCTCCTAGTGCCTCAACTAGTAAACCTGCCGAACATCAGTCAGATGTCTCTATCGATAACGAGGCAATGCTTTCCAGTCCTAACACAACTGAGCAGGAAGGTATATCTCATTCAGAATCAATAATTAATCGGGATGTAGATATGGATGCTCGCCTTTTGAAACGCACCAGATCACCCACTAGCAAACTTAATAATTCTTCTCATCCGAAAACAAAAAAGAGTGTGAAGGAACCAATGACGAAAGCGGACTTCTTAAAGATAGTATCTTAGATCAAGCAGTTGCTACTGCTTGCTTATCATCATAGGGTACCTTAGAGTACTTCAGTGGAACTGCCGTTCAATTCTCTCTGCAACTACAGACTTATTATACCTAATTTCTCAACAATCTCCAGACGTCATAATCTTACAAGAAACTTGGCTGTCTGCTGATCAAAACTTCTATCTAAAAGACTATCAGTGCTTTCGACTTGACCGAGACTCACGTGGTGGAGGATTAATGTTTTTCATTTCATCCAAAATTTGCCATAAAGCACACTTAGTTTACCAACAAATATCACACGATTATGAAGTAATGGTTCTGGAAGTTCACTTTCCAGGATGCGCGCCACTATCTATAGTCAACAACTACTTTCCGGCTGGAATACAAGATGAAAGAGCTCTTGACGTGACTGCGAGTTTTTGCAGAAACAGTATGCTATTTGCGGGAGACTTCAATTCCCATCACGTTTCATGGGGATTCCGCACTGATTCATCAGGAAAACGGTTGTGGGACTGGACTAACCGGAATAACCTTATTTGTTGGAACTCCAGAGTTCCGACATTCGTTCGATGTAATTCGAGGTCCGTCTTAGACTTGACATTTGCCAGCTCAAGTGTGACAATATCGTCTTGGACTGTTCTTGATACTGCTACAAGTAGTGATCACTGCCCCCTGGTATTTGAAGTCAGCATTCCTTTAGTGACGGTAGATCGCCAGGGTGCAAAGTTTGTAAACTACTCTAAATTTAAAAAGAACTTGCAGTCAACGCTGTCTTCCTTGCCCAATATGGAAACAAATATGAAAGCTATGAGCCTTTGTTCCACCCTAAAGTGTACAATTAAAAAATCACAGTTCACTATATCTTCAACAAGGGAAAATTCATATCTGCCTGGTGGAATGCGGATTGCGCCAGAGATTATAGACGCCGCAACGCTGCATGGAAAAAACTCCTCACCAACCAATGTCCGACTAATTGGAGAAATTATTTATTTGCTAAAGCTACCTTTAGGAGAACAGTTTCATTAGCGAAAGACGATTATGAAGAAAAACGGTACACCTACTTATCCAAGAGTGGCAACAAGAAAGCTCTATTCAGATTTCTCCGTAATCGTAAAGCTATTACAGCACACGTAAATATTGACTCAGTTATTCTTTCTCCAACTGATTTCGAAAATACATTAACGGAAATTGCAATAGAATTGGAGAAGAGATTTACATCACAAATCAAAATAAAGTGTACAAAACCGTCATTCGGAAATGATTTTATTGAAGTAAGTAGGGATGAACTTGCGCACGTCGTTCATATTCTGCCAAACACAGGTCCTGGACCAGATGGCGTCACTTCGGAAATGTTAAAAATATTATTCGACATCTCTCCTGAAGACCTTCTTAACGTTGTCAACTATTCACTTGAAAATAGTTGGATACCTCCTGACTGGAGACTTGCAAAAATAATACCGCTTCTTAAAAAACAGGGACTAGGAATGCAGATAGATAACATTAGGCCAATCGCTTTAACATCACACGTAGTTAAGTTAATAGAAAGAATACTTTACAGTAGAGTTACGAAGTTCATAACAGATAATGCGATACTCAGTGCGTGCCAGATTGGATTTAGACCAGGTTACTCTATATGGTGGGCGCATGTTGATTTAGAGGCTCGTATAAAGCTTGCTCGGCACAGACGACAATATGCGGCCCTAGTAACCCTTGATTTAGCCAAGGCATATGACAGTGTTGAACATGCTATTCTTATCAATGTCCTAAAAGATCTTACGTTCCCGCAGTACATAACAAATTGGATATACGAATTTTTAAAAGACAGAAAATTTTATTGCTTCCAACGAGGTATTTCCACGGCCGAAGTATAGCCAAACGAGAGGTGTTCCTCAAGGCTCTGTTCTATCGCCTGTGCTATTTAACATTTGTTAAGTTCAATACCACAGAGTGATAAGGTACACGTATATGTATATGCAGATGATATCGCGTTCTTTGCATCTGACAACGATATTTATTCACTACATTTGACTTTACAGTGTTATTTGGCAACATTGGAAACCTGGTTTCAGAAAATTCATATGAACCTGAACGTAACTAAAAGTGCTCTAATAGTTTTTCCGTTGGACGCACCAGTTACTATTTCTCTTCAGTACCATCAGGAAATAATACCCCAGGTTAATTGTATTAAATATCTGGGTGTACTGTACGACCAAAAAACTGAGCTGGCGTGACCACAATGAATATATTAAAATTAAGGCTACACGCGCTGTTGGAATGATAAGTAGGCTTAGCCGCCTCCGTTCCGGTCTTCGCAGAGATACGATGATCATGATTTATCGCATGTACGTTCGTCCGATTCTTGAATTCGGATGTGTACTATTCTCTGGTGGACCAGCATACAAAATAAACCCCCTCATTCTTTTAGAGCGGGAAGCGCTACGTAGTTGTTTAGGTGTGCCAAAATTCACAGCTAACAATGTTTTGTATCAAGAAGCTCGGATACCCACCCTTGCTTGCAGATTTCGTATTTTAACAGTAAACACCTATTTAAAATTTTCTGAATCCACTTTAAGAAGGCGACAATTTGTATTCTTTGCCGAGCCTGGTGTCTTCTTCAATGAACATTGGTCCCGTGTATATAAACCCCAAGTGCTATTTGTTCAAACACTTCTAGATACTTTAAATGTTAATATATTCGAGATCACACCACCTGTCAAACCAATCGGCCAAGTCCAAATAGAATTTGACAATATCTTCCCCATGAACGCAAAACACTTGCCCTCTAAATATTTGATTGGTTTATTAGAACAACACCTGTCTCAATTAGGTACTAATACAGTAATTGCAACGGATGCATCTATGAGTGGCGAGAAGGCAGGTGTGGGTATTTTTTCTCTCTCATTATTCTGGTCATTTTCATTACGCCTCCCAGATTATACACCAATATTTGAAGCGGAATTAACGGCCGTTATACTAGCTATTCGTAAACTTCCTGCGACTCATTCGACAGCTGTGATAGTGACTGACTCGTATTCCGTGTGTTCATTCTTATCATCGTCGTCGACACCAGCAGTACTAGAGACTTTTAAAATCATTAATCCCAGCAAACATTCGTCTAGTGCGAATGATATGGGTGCCAGGCCATCGTAGTATATTTATAAACGAGATGGCTGACAAACTTGCGCGAACATCTCTTGATCTTCCGATTGTGCCAATCATGCCTCCTACAGCTTATGTAACAGCAGCGAGGTTTAGAAAACTTTCCCTTCTTGAAGACTCATCAAAAACCATTATACCGAATCCAGATTTCTCGCACCTGCAATTCACATGGAATAATAAATGGTGTCCCACGCGTAAATTGGAAGTATTGGTAACAAAATTACGTTGCCGTGTACCACCTCTTAATTTCTACTTAAACAGGTCTGGTCTGGTGCCATCCCCTCTGTGCTCAAGCTGTAACGAACCTGAACATATCGACCATTTTCTTATCACATGTCACCGATTCAAAAATCAAAGAAAAAACTGCTTCGAAATTTTATTCAAAAAATTAGGAATATCACTTAATACTCCAATATTTTGTCTTTTGGGGCCATTTCATTGGACATAGCGACAGGAACATCTGCAGGGCTCTCTGCGAATTCATATATAACACAAGAAGATTACCTTGCTGAGTCAGCCAT
>WOVY01007029.1:0-39696 GCA_013436015.1 Rhipicephalus annulatus
CGGCAGTTAGCAGAGTGCGTGTATTTCCAGCAGGTGCTTGCTTTTTTGCGTACGAGGAATAATAACCACCTCTATCTTCTGGCAGAACTGAAGTAAAATATTTTTAAACGGACACCGCAGCAGACAGCAGAGTGCGTGTATTTCCAACACGTGTTTACTTTTGCGTATGACCAAGACTAACCTCCTGTATCTTCTGACAGAACGGAAATAAAGTACTTGTCGGCAGACACCGCGGCAGACAGCAGAGTGCGTGTAATTATAGCATGTGCTTGCTTTTTTGCGCAAGAGCAAGAATAACCGCCTGTGTCTTCTGGCAGAACTGAAGTAAAGTATTTTTCAACGAACACCGCAGCAGACAGCAGAGTGCGTGTATTTCACACACGTGGTTGCTTTTTTTGCGTATGAGCAAGACTAACCACCTGTATCTTCTGACAGAACGGAAATAAAGTACTTGCCGGCAGACACCGCGGCAGACAGCAGATTGCGTGTAATTACAGCATGTGCTTGTTTTTTGCGAACGAGCAAGAATAACCGCCTGTATCTTCTGGCACAACTGAAGCAAAGTATTTTTTGGTGGACACTGCGGCATACAGCAGAGTGCGTGTAATTCGAGCATGTGCTTGTTTTTTGCGTACGAGCAAGAATAACCGCCTGTATCTTCTGGCAGAATTGAAGTAAAGTATTCTACGGCGGACACCGCGGCCGACAGCAGAGTGCGTGTAACTCCAGCATGTGCTTGCCTTTTTTGCGTACGAGCAAGAATAACTGCCTCTGACTTCTGGCAGAACTGAAGTAAAGTATTTTTCGGCGGACACCGCGGCAGACAGCAGAGTGCTTGTAATTCCAGCATGTGCTTGTTTTTTTCGCGTACGAGCAAGAATCACCGCCTGTATCTTCTGGCAGAACTGAAGTAAAGTATTTTTCGGCAGACACCGCGACAGACAGCAGAGTGCGTGTAATTCTAGCATGTGCTTGTTTTTTTTCGCGTACGAGCAAGAATCACGGCCTGTATCCTCTGGCAGAACTGAAGTAAATATGTTTCGGCGGACACCACGACAGACAGCAGAGTTAGAGTTCTTTCAGCATGTGCTTGCTTTTTTGCGTAAGAAAGAATAACTGCCTTTGTCTTCTGGCAGAACTGAAGTAAAGTATTTTTCAACGGACAGCGCAGCAGACAGCAAAGTGCGTGTAATTCCATCATGTGCTTGCTTTTTTTGCGTACAAGCAAAAAACTGCCTGTATCTTCTGACAGAACGGAAGTAAAGTATTTTTCGGCAGACACCACGGCAGAAAGCAGAGTGCGTGTAATTACAGCATGTACTTGCTTTTTTTGTGAACGAGCAAGAATAACCACCTGCATCTTCTGGCACAACTGAAGTAAAGTATTTTTTGGTTGACACTGCGGCATACAGCATAGTGCGTGTAATTCCAGCATGTGCTTGCTTTTTTGCATACGAGCAAGAATAACCGCCTGTATCTTCTGACAGAACGGAAATAAAGTATTCTACGGCGGACACCGCGTCCGACAGCAGAGTGCGTTTAATTCCAGCATGTGCTTGTTTTTTGCGTACGAGCAAGAATCACCGCCTGTATCTTCTGGCAGAAGTGAAGTAAAGTATTTTTTGACAGACACCGCGACAGACAGCAGAGTGTGTGTAATTCCAGCATGTGCTTGCTTTTTTGCATACAAGCAAGAATAACCGCCTGTATCTTCTGGCACAACTGAAGTAAAGTAATTTTTGATGTACACCGCGGCAGTTAGCAGTGTGAATGTAATTCCAGCATGTGCTAGCTTTTTGCAAATGAGCAAGAATAACCACCTGTATCTTCTTGCAGAACTGAAGTAAAGTATTTTTCGGCGGAAACCGCGGCAGACAGCATATTGCGTGTATTTCCAACACGTGGTTGCTTTTTTGTGTATGAGCAAGAATAACCGCCTGTATCTTCTGGCGGAATTGAAGTAATGTATTTTTCGGCGAACACCACGGCAGACAGCCGAGTTAGTGTAATTCCAGCTTGCCTTTTTGCGTACGAGCAAGAATAACCGCCTGTATCTTCTGGCAGAATTGAAGTAAAGTATTTTTCGGCGGACACCACGGCAGACAGGAGAGTGCGTGTAATTCCAGCATGTGCGTGCTTTTTTTGCGTACGAGCAAGAATAACCGCCTGTATCTTGTGGCACCACGAAAGTAAAGTATTTTTCGGTAGACACCACGGCAGTTAGCAGAGTGCGTGTAATTCCAGCAGGTGCTTGCTTTTTTGCGTACGAGGAAAAATAATCACCTGTATCTCCTGGCAGAACTGAAGTAAAATATTTTTAAACGGACACCGCAGCAGACAGCAGAGTGCGTGTATTTCCAACACGTGTTTACTTTTGCGTATGAGCAAGACTAACCTCCTGTATCTTCTGACAGAACGGAAATAAAGTACTTGTCGGCAGACACCGCGGCAGACAGCAGAGTGCGTGTAAATACAGCATGTGCTTGCTTTTTTGCGCAAGAGCAAGAATAACCGCCTGTATCTTCTGGCAGAACTGAAGTAAAGTATTTTTCAACGAACACCGCAGCAGACAGCAGAGTGCGTGTATTTCACACACGTGGTTGCTTTTTTGCGTATGAGCAAGACTAACCACCTGTATCTTCTGACAGAACGGGAATAAAGTACTTGCCGGCAGACACCGCGGCAGACAGCAGATTGCGTGTAATTACAGCATGTGCTTGTTTTTTGCATACGAGCAAGAATCACGCCCTGTATCGTCTGGCAGAACTGACGTAAAGTATTTTTGAACGGACACCGCGGCAGACAGCAGAGTGTGTGTAATTCCAGCATGTGCTTGCTTTTTTGCGTACGAGCAAGAATAACCGCCTGTACCTTCTGGCAGAATTGAATTAAAGTATTTTTCGGCAGACACCGCGGCAGACAGCAGAGTGCGTGTTATTCCAGCATGTGCTTTCTTTTTTGCGTACGAGCAAGAATAACCGCCTGTATCTTGTGGCACCACAAAAGTAAAGTATTTTTCGGTGGACACCACGACAGTTAGCAGAGTGCGTGTAATTCCAGCATGTGCTTGCTTTTTTTTCGTACGAGGAATAATAACCACCTGTATCTTCTGGCAGAACTGAAATAAATTGTGTTTCAATGGACACCGCAGCAGACAGCAGAGTGCGTGTATTTCCAACACGTGGTTACTTTTTGCGTATGAGCAAGACTAACTGCCTGTATATTCTGAAAGAACGGAAATAAAGTACTTTTCGGCAGGCACCGCGGCAGACAGCAGAGTGCGTGTAATTAAAGCATGTGCTTGCTTTTTAGCGAATGAGCAAGAATAACTGCCTGTATCTTCTGGCAGAACTGAAGTATAGTAGTTTTCGGCGGAAACCGCGGCAGACAGCAGAGTTATTGTAATTCCAGCTAGCTTTTTTGCGTACGAGCAAGAATAACCGCCTGTATCTTCTGGCAGAATTGAAGTAAAGCATTCTACGGCGGACACCGCGGGCGACAGCAGAGTGCGTGTAACTCCAGCATGTGCTTGCCTTTTTTGCGTACGAGCAAGAATGCTGCCTCTAACTTCTGGCAGAACTGAAGTAAATATTTTTCGGCGGACACCGCGGCAGACAGCAGAGTGCTTGTAATTCCAGCATGTGCTTGTTTTTTTCGCGTACGAGCAAGAATAACCGCCTGTATCTTCTGGCAGAACTGAAGTAAAGCATTTTTCGGCAGACACCGCGACAGACAGCAGAGTGCGTGTAATTCCAGCATGTGCTTGCGTTTCTGCATACGAGCAAGAATAACCGCCTGTATCTTCTGGCAGAACTGAAGTAAAGTATTTTTCGGTGTACACCGCGGCGGATAGCAGTGTGCGTGTAATTCCAGCGTATGCTTGTTTTTTTTTCGCGTACGAGCAAGAATCACGGCCTGTATCTTCTGGCAGAACTGAAGTAAAGTATTTTTCGGCGGACACCACGACAGACAGCAGAGTTAGTGTAATTTCAACATGTGCTTGCTTTTTTGCGTAAGAGCAAGAATAACTGCCTTTATCTTCTGGCAGAACTGAAGTGAAGTATTTTTCAACGGACAGCGCGGCAGACAACAAAGTGCGTGTAATTCCATCATGTGCTTGATTTTTTTGCGTACGAGCAAAAAACTGCCTGTATCTTCTGACAGAACGGAAATAAAGTATTTTTCGGCAGACACTGCGGCAGAAAGCAGTGTGCGTGTAATTACAGCATGTACTTGCTTTTTTTGCGAACGAGCAAGAATAACCGCCTGTATCTTCTGGCACAACTGAAGCAAAGTATTTTTTGGTGGACACTGCGGCATACAGCAGAGTGCGTGTAATTCCAGCATGTGCTCGCTTTTTTTCGCGTACGATCAAGAATCACCACCTGTATCTTCTGGCACAACGGAAATAACGTATTCTACAGCGGACACCGCGTCCGACAGCAGATTGCGTGTAATTCCAGCATGTGCTTGTTTTTTGCGTACGAGCAAGAATCACCGCCTGTATCTTCTGGCAGAAGTGACGTAAAGTATTTTTCGACAGACACCGCGACAGACAGCAGAGTGCGTGTAATTCTAGCATGTGCTTGCTTTTTTGCGAATGAGCAAGAATAACTGCCTGTATCTTCTGGCAGAACTGAAGTATAGTATTTTTCGGCGGAAACCGCGGCAGACAGCAGAGTGCGTGTATTTCCAACACGTGGTTGCTTTTTTTTGCGTATGAGCAAGAATAACCGCCTGTATCTTCTGGCAGAATTGAAGTAATGTATTTTTCGGCAAACACCACGGCAGACAGCCGAGTTATTGTAATTCCAGCTAGCTTTTTTGCGTACGAGCAAGAATAACCGCCTGTATCTTCTGGCAGAATTGAAGTAAAGCATTCTACGGCGGACACCGCGGGCGACAGCAGAGTGCGTGTAACTCCAGCATGTGCTTGCCTTTTTTGCGTACGAGCAAGAATGCTGCCTCTAACTTCTGGCAGAACTGAAGTAAATATTTTTCGGCGGACACCGCGGCAGACAGCAGAGTGCTTGTAATTCCAGCATGTGCTTGTTTTTTTCGCGTACGAGCAAGAATCACCGCCTGTATCTTCTGGCAGAACTGAAGTAAAGTATTTTTCGGCAGACACCGCGACAGACAGCAGAGTGCGTGTAATTCCAGCATGTGCTTGCTTTTTTGCACATGAGCAAGAATAACTGCCTTTATCTTCTGGCAGAACTGAAGTAAAGTATTTTTCAACGGACAGCGCGGCAGACAGCAAAGTGCGTGTAATTCCATTATGTGCTTGCTTTTTTTGCGTACGAGCAAAAAAACTGCCTGTATCTTCTGACAGAACGGAAGTAAAGTATTTTTCGGCAGACACCGCGGCAGAAAGCAGAGTGCGTGTAATTACAGCATGTACTTGCTTTTTTTGCGAACGAGCAAGAATAACCGCCTGTATCTTCTGGCACAACTGAAGTAAACTATTTTTTGGTGGACCCTGCGGCATACAGCAGAGTGCGTGTAATTCCAGCATGTGCTTGCTTTTTTTCGCGTACGATCAAGAATCACCGCCTGTATCTTCTGGCAGAACTGAAGTAAAGTATTTTTCGGTGGACACTGCAGCAGACAGCAGAGTGCGTGTGATTCCAGCATGTGCTAGCTTTTTTGCATACGAGCAAGAATAACCACCTGTATCTTCTGACAGAACGGAAATAAAGTATTCTACGGCGGACACCGCGTCCGACAGCAGAGTGCGTGTAATTCCAGCATGTGCTTGTTTTTTGCGTACGAGCAAGAATCACCGCCTGTATCTTCTGGCAGAAGTGAAGTAAAGTGCTTTTCGACAGACACCGCGACAGACAGCAGAGTGCGTGTAATTCCAGCATGTGCTTGCTTTTTTGCATACGAGCAAGAATAACCGCTTGTATCTTCTGGCAGAACTGAAGTAAAGTAATTTTCGATGTACACCGCGGCAGATAGCAGTGTGAATGTAATTCCAGCATGTGCTGCTTTTTTGCGGATGAGCAAGAATAACCGCCTGTATCTTCTAGCAGAACTGAAGTAAAGTATTTTTCGGCGGAAACCGCGGCAGACAGCATATTGCGTGTATTTCCAACACGTGGTTGCTTTTTTTGCGTATGAGCAAGAATAACCGCCTGTATCTTCTGGCGGAATTGAAGTAATGTATTTTTCGGCGAACACCACGGCAGACAGCCGAGTTAGTGTAATTCCAGCTTGTTTTATTGCGTACGAGCAAGAATAACCGCCTGTATCTTCTGGCAGAATTGAAGTAAAGTATTTTTCGGCGGACACCACGGCAGACAGGAGAGTGCGTGTAATTCCAGCATGTGCGTGCTTTTTTTTCGTACGAGCAAGAATGACCGCCTGTATCTTGTGGCACCACGAAAGTAAAGTATTTTTCGGTAGACACCACGGCAGTTAGCAGAGTGCGTGTATTTCCAGCAGGTGCTTGCTTTTTTGCGTACGAGGAATAATAACCACCTCTATCTTCTGGCAGAACTGAAGTAAAATATTTTTAAACGGACACCGCAGCAGACAGCAGAGTGCGTGTATTTCCAACACGTGTTTACTTTTGCGTATGACCAAGACTAACCTCCTGTATCTTCTGACAGAACGGAAATAAAGTACTTGTCGGCAGACACCGCGGCAGACAGCAGAGTGCGTGTAATTATAGCATGTGCTTGCTTTTTTGCGCAAGAGCAAGAATAACCGCCTGTATCTTCTGGCAGAACTGAAGTAAAGTATTTTTCAACGAACACCGCAGCAGACAGCAGAGTGCGTGTATTTCACACACGTGGTTGCTTTTTTTGCGTATGAGCAAGACTAACCACCTGTATCTTCTGACAGAACGGAAATAAAGTACTTGCCGGCAGACACCGCGGCAGACAGCAGATTGCGTGTAATTACAGCATGTGCTTGTTTTTTGCGAACGAGCAAGAATAACCGCCTGTATCTTCTGGCACAACTGAAGCAAAGTATTTTTTGGTGGACACTGCGGCATACAGCAGAGTGCGTGTAATTCGAGCATGTGCTTGTTTTTTGCGTACGAGCAAGAATCACCGCCTGTATCTTCTGGCAGAATTGAAGTAATGTATTTTTCGGCAAACACCACGGCAGACAGCCGAGTTATTGTAATTCCAGCTTGCTTTTTTGCGTACGAGGAAGAATCACCGCCTGTATCATCTGGCAGAACTGAAGTAAAGTATTTTTCGGCAGACACCGCGACAGACAGCAGAGTGCGTGTAATTCTAGCATGTGCTTGCTTTTTTGCATATGAGCAAGAATAAATGCCTTTATCTTCTGGCAGAACTGAAGTAAAGTATTTTTCAACGGACAGTGCGGCAGACAGCAAAGTGCGTGTAATTCCATCATGTGCTTGCTTTTTTTGCGTACGATCAAAAAACTGCCTGTATCTTCTGACAGAACGGAAGTGAAGTATTTTTCGGCAGACACCGCGGCAGAAAGCAGAGTGCGTGTAATTACAGCATGTACTTGCTTTTTTTGCGAACGAGCAAGAATAACCGCCTGTATCTTCTGGCACAACTGAAGAAAAGTATTTTTTGGTGGACACTGCGGCATACAGCAGAGTGCGTGTAATTCCAGCATGTGCTTGCTTTTTTTCGCGTACGATCAAGAATCACCGCCTGTATCTTCTGGCAGAACTGAACTAAAATATTTTTCGGTGGAAACTGCAGCAGGCAGCAGAGTGCGTGTGATTCCAGCATGTGCTAGCTTTTTTGCATACGAGCAAGAATAACCGCCTGTATCTTCTGACAGAACGGAAATAAAGTATTCTACGGCGGACACCGCGTCCGACAGCAGAGTGCGTGTAATTCCAGCATGTGCTTGTTTTTTGCGTACGAGCAAGAATCACCGCCTGTATCTTCTGGCAGAAGTGAAGTAAAGTACTTTTCGACAGACACCGCGACAGACAGCAGAGTGCGTGTAATTCCAGCATGTGCTTGCTTTTTTGCGGATGAGCAAGAATAACCGCCTGTATCTTCTGGCAGAACTGAAGTAAAATATTTTTCAACGGACACCGCAGCAGACAGCAGAGTGCGTGTATTTCACACACGTGGTTGCTTTTTTTGCGTATGAGCAAGACTAACCACCTGTATCTTCTGACAGAACGGAAATAAAGTACTTGCCGGCAGACACCGCGGCAGACAGCAGATTGCGTGTAACTACAGCATGTGCTTGTTTTTTGCATACGAGCAAGAATCACGGCCTGTATCGTCTGGCAGAACTGATGTAAAGTATTTTTGAACGGACACCGCGGCAGACAGCAGAGTGTGTGTAATTCCAGCATGTGCTTGCTTTTTTGCGTACGAGCAAGAATAACCGCCTGTACCTTCTGGCAGAACTGAAGTAAAGTATTTTTCAACGGACAGCGCGGCAGACAGGAGAGTGCGTGTAATTCCAGCATGTGCGTGCTTTTTTTGCGTACGAGCAAGAATAACCGCCTGTATCTTGTGGCACCACGAAAGAAAAGTATTTTTCGGTAGACACCATGGCAGTTAGCAGAGTGCGTGTAATTCCAGCAGGTGCTTGCTTTTTTGCGTACGAGGAATGATAACCACCTGTATCTTCTGGCAGAACTGAAGTAAAATATTTTTAAACGGACACCGCAGCAGACAGCAGAGTGCGTGTATTTCCAACACGTGGTTACTTTTGCGTATGAGCAAGACTAACCTCCTGTATCTTCTGACAGAACGAAAATAAAGTACTTGTCGGCAGACACCGCGGCAGACAGAATAGTGCGTGTAATTACAACATGTGCTTGCTTTTTTGCGTACGAGCAAGAATCACCGCCTGTATCTTCTGGCAGAATTGAAGTAATGTATTTTTCGGCAAACACCACGGCAGACAGCCGAGTTATTGTAATTCCAGCTTGCTTTTTTGCGTACGAGGAAGAATCACCGCCTGTATCATCTGGCAGAACTGAAGTAAAGTATTTTTCGGCAGACACCGCGACAGACAGCAGAGTGCGTGTAATTCTAGCATGTGCTTGCTTTTTTGCATATGAGCAAGAATAAATGCCTTTATCTTCTGGCAGAACTGAAGTAAAGTATTTTTCAACGGACAGTGCGGCAGACAGCAAAGTGCGTGTAATTCCATCATGTGCTTGCTTTTTTTGCGTACGATCAAAAAACTGCCTGTATCTTCTGACAGAACGGAAGTGAAGTATTTTTCGGCAGACACCGCGGCAGAAAGCAGAGTGCGTGTAATTAAAGCATGTACTTGCTTTTTTTGCGAACGAGCAAGAATAACCGCCTGTATCTTCTGGCACAACTGAAGAAAAGTATTTTTTGGTGGACACTGCGGCATACAGCAGAGTGCGTGTAATTCCAGCATGTGCTTGCTTTTTTTCGCGTACGATCAAGAATCACCGCCTGTATCTTCTGGCAGAACTGAACTAAAATATTTTTCGGTGGAAACTGCAGCAGGCAGCAGAGTGCGTGTGATTCCAGCATGTGCTAGCTTTTTTGCATACGAGCAAGAATAACCGCCTGTATCTTCTGACAGAACGGAAATAAAGTATTCTACGGCGGACACCGCGTCCGACAGCAGAGTGCGTGTAATTCCAGCATGTGCTTGTTTTTTGCGTACGAGCAAGAATCACCGCCTGTATCTTCTGGCAGAAGTGAAGTAAAGTACTTTTCGACAGACACCGCGACAGACAGCAGAGTGCGTGTAATTCCAGCATGTGCTTGCTTTTTTGCGGATGAGCAAGAATAACCGCCTGTATCTTCTGGCAGAACTGAAGTAAAATATTTTTCAACGGACACCGCGCAGACAGCAGAGTGCGTGTATTTCACACACGTGGTTGCTTTTTTTGCGTATGAGCAAGACTAACCACCTGTATCTTCTGACAGAACGGAAATAAAGTACTTGCCGGCAGACACCGCGGCAGACAGCAGATTGCGTGTAACTACAGCATGTGCTTGTTTTTTGCATACGAGCAAGAATCACGGCCTGTATCGTCTGGCAGAACTGATGTAAAGTATTTTTGAACGGACACCGCGGCAGACAGCAGAGTGTGTGTAATTCCAGCATGTGCTTGCTTTTTTGCGTACGAGCAAGAATAACCGCCTGTACCTTCTGGCAGAACTGAAGTAAAGTATTTTTCAACGGACAGCGCGGAAGACAGGAGAGTGCGTGTAATTCCAGCATGTGCGTGCTTTTTTTGCGTACGAGCAAGAATAACCGCCTGTATCTTGTGGCACCACGAAAGAAAAGTATTTTTCGGTAGACACCATGGCAGTTAGCAGAGTGCGTGTAATTCCAGCAGGTGCTTGCTTTTTTGCGTACGAGGAATGATAACCACCTGTATCTTCTGGCAGAACTGAAGTAAAATATTTTTAAACGGACACCGCAGCAGACAGCAGAGTGCGTGTATTTCCAACACGTGGTTACTTTTGCGTATGAGCAAGACTAACCTCCTGTATCTTCTGACAGAACGAAAATAAAGTACTTGTCGGCAGACACCGCGGCAGACAGCATAGTGCGTGTAATTACAACATGTGCTTGCTTTTTTGCGCAAGAGCAAGAATAACCGCCTGTATCTTCTGGCAGAACTGAAGTAAAGTATTTTTCAACGGACACCGCAGCAGACAGCAGAGTGCGTGTATTTCACACACGTGGTTGCTTTTTTTGCGTATGAGCAAGACTAACCACCTGTATCTTCTGACAGAACGGAAATAAAGTACTTGCCGGCAGGCACCGCGGCAGACGGCAGATTGCGTGTAATTACAGCATGTGCTTGTTTTTTGCATACGAGCAAGAATCACGGCCTGTATCGTCTGGCAGAACTGATGTAAAATATTTTTGAACGGACACCGCGGCAGACAGCAGAGTGTGTGTAATTCCAGCATGTGCTTGCTTTTTTGCGTACGAGCAAGAATAACCGCCTGTACCTTCTGGCAGAATTGAAGTAAAGTATTTTTCGGCAGACACCGCGGCAGACAGCAGAGTGCGTGTTATTCCAGCATGTGCTTGCTTTTTTGCGTACGAGCAAGAATAACCGCCTGTATCTTGTGGCACCACGAAAGTAAAGTATTTTTCGGTAGACACCACGGCAGTTAGCAGAGTGCGTGTAATTACAGCATGTGCTTGCTTTTTTTTCGTACGAGGAATAGTAACCACCTGTATCTTCTGGCAGAACTGAAGTAAAATATGTTTCAACGGACACCGCAGCAGACAGCAGAGTACGTGTATTTCCAACACGTGGTTACTTTTTGCGTATGAGCAAGACTAACTGCCTGTATAATCTGAAAGAACGGAAATAAAGTACTTTTCGGCTGGCACCGCGGCAGACAGCAGAGTGCGTGTAAAACAGCATGTGGTTGCTTTTTTGTGTGCGAGCAAGAATAACCGCCTGTATCTTCTGGCAGAACTGAAGTAAGGTATTTTTCGGCAGACACCGCGACAGACAGCAGAGTGCGTGTAATTCCAGCATGTGCTTGCGTTTTTGCATACGAGCAAGAATAACCGTCTGTATCTTCTGGCAGAACCGAAGTAAAGTATTTTTCGGTGTACACCGTGGCGGATAGCAGTGTGCGTGTAATTCCAGCATGTGCTTGTTTTTTTTCGTGTACGAGCAAGAATTACGGCCTGTATCTTCTGGCAGAACTGAAGTAAAGTATGTTTCGGCGGACACCACGACAGACAGCAGAGTTAGTGTTTTTTTCAGCATGTGCTTACTTTTTTGCGTAAGAGCAAGAATAAACGCCTGTACCCAGGCAGCACGCCGCCGTTGGACCAATCTTGGACCAACATCGGCTAACATCGGCACCGACGTCGGGCCGACATCGGAAGTGCAACTTCTTCCAATGTCGGGCCGACGTTCAAGCCAATAATGGGCCGACGTTTTGCCGATGTTTTAGCCAGTATGCAACCAACATTGGGCCGACGAAGGCCCATCGTATTGCCGACAAAGCTGCCAATGTTCGGCCAACATTGGGCCATATTTCAGCCAATCACATGCCATTTTTACGCCGATGTTTGCTGCACAACGAATATTGGCTACGGATGCACGACCGACATTGGACCAATCCAGGGCCACATTGCAGTCAATCAAATGCCGTTATTACCCCGATGTTTCCTGCACGACGAATATTGGCTACTGATTGGCTTGTCATTATGTAATCATTATTAGTAGGGAATTTTTCTTACCGGAAGATTTAAACAATATGCCTCGATGACCCGCTCTTGTAGCTTTGCAGCCCTGTATACTTGGGGCAACAGAAAATTGAATGCTGAGAACTGAAAGCAGTTACTCGATCTATTTCATCTTTTATACCTCATTCCGTTTGCTAACACTAGAAGTGTAGTTTATTTTTTTACCAATTTATCTTTTGCAATAGCGAGTGCTTTATTTGGTACTGGTATTTGGTACAGCAGATCGAAAAAAGTCGTTAGGAAGTAAATGTTGAAAGCGTATGTCCCCCACTTGCAATCCCCACATATGTCCCCCACATGGTAATCGAGAATATTCATAGTTTAGAGCATTTTTTTGTAACTAAAACATGGTGATGGTGCTTCCGGATCAGCATAAGCTAGCCGAACAGTGCACCACCGACAGTCTGCAGACTATTTATTCTTTGTTTTTTTATTTATTTGGTACAACAAAAAATGTATACATTGAAAAATATATATTCACAACTAAAAAAGGCCCGCTCTACTGCAGGTCAGGTTGCGTTGGGGGCACAGTGACAGTGGTGCTGTCAAGGACCTGGGTGCTGTGGCTGGGCAGGAAGCCAGCTGCCGCGAGCAGCCGATCATCTGCACTCTGAGAGTGGGGATCATGGGGCTGCTCCACAACAAATGCTTCTCTGAAGCGCCGCTTCCTGCCCCCACAGCGATCACCAGACCCTGGCAGCCACCTCTTAATAAAGTTGAGGGCCTCCGCCTGGTCGCACCCTGCTTTTTGGCAGATGACATCTGCATACAAGAACAGAAATACCATAGTACACATGAAGCACTGCAGTACAGAGAATACACAAGGGTACACACACATAAAACAATGAACAAGTCTAACCTGTCACTAATCTACAGAGCCTCAGGTTCACAAAGGCCCTTTCCCCTTTTCTGCCATGAAGTCTGTACAGCACTTGCACGTCATGTGCCAATACAGCCTTCATGGCATTCACCCCAATTTCTCGGAGGCCACGTCCCCCAATCTGCAGGAGGTGCTTGCGCTGTAAAAAAATGCAAGAAGCATAGATGGGGTAAACGCAACAGCACATCGAAATGTTTTCATGATAAAAATCTGCAAGAAGAGGACACTGAAAACAACAACTTGAATTTTTGGGCATCACAACATTTCATTGTTTTTTTACGCTAACTTCAACTCACTTGACCTAATATGGTTTCCACATCAGCCCTCTCACACTCAGTGTGAGAACCTTTCAGAGTCCTTCTCTGAATGCAGTTTCGCTGTTATGAAATCAAATACAACACTGTTATAGCACTTAATAAATATTGATTCTAGCTATGAAATAGTATAATTACTTTGTACAGTGCTCAAATTCCAATACACGTTTCTTCGAGGTTACAATGTCTTTGCCTGAATGTTGACCAGGAGTAGCTTCTACAGGTGAAAAACGATAAAATATCTGGAATTCAAAAAGAAGCTTGGACATGTTTTTAATCAATGCATTGTAAGCAGAGCACAACAAGATAAATGAACATGATCAAGGCGTACTAAGAGGCAACCTTAGAGCGACCAAATCTTGGTCATAGAAAAATAAAGGTTGCACTAGATGGTCGCACCATTTGCTGTTTATATTTTTCTGTGATAGCCAACAAAGAGGCATGTCGCTATAGAAATATCATCACAATAAACAAAGGTGCATTTTTCTTCACACTGCGAAATTGAGTGCGTGTTAGATTTTGAAAAAAGTAAGAAATCGGCTAACACAAGGCAGGGTGAACTGTAGCTCAAAGTAGAGAGAGCCGCAGCGGACACGAATTAGGGTGATAAATGAACTAAATTACTGAATGTCTGTTTTAAGCAGGCTATTGCTAAACACTGCCTATCAAACACACGATGCCGCCTACATCGTCTGCTAGGTTAGGACCGTTCACTCGGACTTCACAGACTATAGTAAATACAGTCGAATCTCATTAATTCCAACACACTTAATTTGAACTGACGCTGTGGTCGTATCAAAGCTATACCGCGCTCCGAAAATGCTCTCAGCATCCCGCCCAATCCTGCGGTGGCACTTCAGACACCTCATCGCTGTGCTTGAAGAAGAAAATGAAGAAAAGGAAAGAAAAGACTGCGGTGGAATGTTTGCCAAATGCCAATCTGCGACATTCCTGTGCCCCGTTTCGGCTTTTTCCGTCCCTGCCACATACGTAGAGACCCTTCTCCTCTTAACACTGCGCATGAAGAGAAAGAGGGGGAAAAAAGCTGTCGCAGAGAGTTGGCTCCCTCATGCCGATCTGCAACGCGCCGGTGTCACGCTTCCCTGTTTTTCGTTCCTGCTATGTAGAGACTCTTCTCCTTTCAACATCGCCCATGAAGAGAGAGAAAAAAAAAAGCTGCCGCGGAGTGTTTCTCTCTCGAATGCCGATCTGCTTCTCTTCAGGTGGAGACGCTCCTCCATTCTCATCATGTGCTGGCCACGCTCCGGCTGCAGCGCAGATGGTAACAGTGGAAACACAGTTGTCTTCGAAGAGTGTCAGCACTGGACATTGCCGCGCGCAACTTCTTTTGCCAGGAGAATACTGAAGCCGAAGTACAAATGCTTTGCAAACTGCATGCAAAACTTGACTCGGTGCAAGGCCAACGTGTACAGACATGTATTGACTACTTTAATTAATGACGGATGTCCTGTAATTTGTGAATAAAACTTCTCCATGCACATGCATCACTGCATGGTGAGCCCTCCGCTCGTTTACCGTATTTACTCTATTCTACCGCGCCCTCGATTGTAACGCGCGCCCGGTTTCCACGACAAAAAAAACTAAGACATCGGTTGCAACGCACACCCTTTTTTCTCGTTGGCCCGCTTGATCACACCACTCGCGAAAACGACTCTTTTTGAGAGCGTCTTCCGTTTATATATGAAGTACGGGGGAAGCTTATGCCTATCTGACGTGCAACAGAGCATTACTGTCACTCTAATTTTACCGTGGCCCGATGTCAGTACACAAACTTGCTTCGCCCCCTTCTCCTAGACGGTTGTGGTGCCAGGCATGTCAAAGTAAAGAGGCGTGTGATCGGCATTCCCCATTTGCCCAAGCAGGTAGCCGTTGTTGTGCCGCAAGTTTAGGAGGAACCTCTGAAGACTCTGAAGCTTTTCTTCGTACTCCTCCGGCAACTTCCGGCATATGCCCGTTCGCCTTCGGAGGGAAAAGCCTTTTCTCTTCATAAAGTTCGTTAGCCAGCACCTGCTCACTTTAAAATGGCTCTGCATTAGCCCCTTTTCTAAGGCTAACTGCATAGCCTGCACTTGGAGCAGTTCTGTCGTCACGGGCCGCTGTGCCGCTCACTGCTTAATCACATACTCGCCGAGCAGCTCTTCAATTTGTGGAAACCGACCCTGCTGTGGTCCACTGAAGCCTTTGCGTGAATCTTTGCTGTCGACAATATTCTGCTTTTGTTTCCGCCAGTCCCGCACGCACGTTTCGGGAACTCCGAATGACCACGATGCGGCCCGATTTCTGTCCGTTCCGGCACACGCGACGACTTTTCTTTTAGAAGCAGCATTGTGGTGCACTCGTCGAGTTTTTGGAGTCGGCCTCACCATGCCGTCGATGCTAATGTACTACAAGATTACGAACTCCTCAGCACACGTATGAAGTGCCGCGCATCGGAAACACATAGGCAGAAATGACCGACGCGCCATGCCGACGCACGTAGGGGGGCGGCCCTTTTGTAAGTGGCGATGGCAATAGAATGACCATATTCATTTTTTTTCGTACTCGATTCCAACGCACATGCGATTTATGAACTCTCTTAACCGGAAAAAAGGTGCGTGTTAGATTCAAGTAATTATGGTAACTGTCATTATTTTGAACTTCTTTTAATTTGAACAAATTTTCTGGCCTCTTTGAGTACGAATTATTCATATTCGACTGTAGTACAGTGGCTCATGAGATAACCTGACTTGTTTGTTTCCCGAAACACAGTATCTTAAAGCAGTACTAAATTTCTGCATGTTACATAGGCATATTAAAAATCAAGAAATATACACCAAAGCCGCAGCCACAGCTTTACTCTGCACAGCTGCCTCTGCTGCCTCCACTTCTCCAATTGTACCAGCAGGCAGCCGGGGAAGGTCAGAGGGGCACTGTGCTGGCTGGGCGTGCTGAGGCACGAACAAGACCCGTACCTTGTGCTTCAGCAGTCGCACCTCCTGCAGAACCTCTCTTTGTTGCTGCCGGATGCCAAGTTCGATCCGCAGGATCCGTAGCAATAGAGCTGAAACATACAAGAGTACATACCATATTTACTCGCACAATTTGCATCCTCACATAATTTGCTCACCAGTATAATTAGCCAGCCTGCTTTACTACAAGAAACTTTTTGCTCGCATACTTTGCCCTCCCCGACCAGCCCGAGCCACCTTGCCAGCACACACACAGACACATTTGACTTCATGATGCTCTGGTCAGGCACATCTCTTGTCGAGCAGGCGAGTGCAGTCTTACACAAAATGGACTGAGTGCAAGGTCCCTTCTTCCATGAACTTTTATGCTTTCCCTAGAATATCGAACTTGAAAACTGAAACCTGTTTATGTGTAGTCCGAAATGCCTAAAGGTTTGCCTCCTATCTTCCCACCTCTTTCACGGCAAGAATGTATTCCCGAGACACAGCACAGATGTTGAACGCGTGCAAGGACCTGTCACATCAACTAGATGAGGCAGGTTTTCGCACTCATTTTTTTTTCGGTTTCGCCATCTGGCCATTGCGCTTTTACCGTTCCTTGTGATAGGCTACAATGATTATATACGAGGCAGATTGCTGTTATAAAGCTTACCGAAGAAAACTGAAACCGTGCTACCGCTAAGCACATCAGCGTGGAGTTCTTCGACATGCAATATTCAGTATGGGGGCCAGCAGAAGAGTGCGTTGAATAACACTTAGCATAGAAGCTTGGGTGTGTTGGTTAGATATCGGAGGGAACACAACGCAATAGAAGAATGGGACAAGGAATGGACACACACACACATGAAGGGCGACACACACAGCACTGTGTTGGCATCGCGCTTCCTTGTCTGCATCTTACTTTACGTTGGGTTCCCGACAATTATTGGAGAGTACTTATGTTCTCTGGCATAACCCTGTCGTGGGAACTGGTTTTTGTTAGCACTGTTCGGAAGAACTTCAAGAAAATGGGGGCATTTGAACAGGCTTAGCAAACAAATGACAATCCGCTTTGAGACAGCTGTGACAGCGCCTGCAACATATATTCCCAGTTGAGCTTTTAGGCCAGCGATTCCTACTAGCTTCGCACATGACCGGATTGACAAAAAAAGTACACATAATACGCGAGTATATACCGCATTTGACTCTGTAGCTTTGATGAACCAGGCAGATACACAAATTTATCCAAAACTCCATTGATTCTGTTGCAAAATTATTCAACAAACAAATTTCGATGTTATCCATGTTACTATACGATTGAGGCACTTTACCATTGCAGCTTTCCAGGAGGCACACATAGTGCAGCGTTAGTTCACCACTCGCAGTTAATTGTATGCAGTAGGTTGCTCACAGCAACTGATTGCATGCAATGGTGAACATCTTGCATGCTTGCACCGCTGTTTCAGCATGCTGGCTGCTTCCCATATGGCTATCAATTGATGTTCACAAAATTGGGAAGATGAAGAAAGACTACACAGTGCCCTCTGGCCACCCTATACTCCAAACCTCCAGCCAACAAACAAACAAAAGAAACAGAAGTATGCAAATAAATATTATTGCTAATGCAGCTGGAATGGAGTGTAGTTTTCACCATTTCTGTGTGTTAAGTCAATATGGAGTGAGTTAACTCCATAAAGTAGCTTTTCTCAAAACAGCGTTCACTCTATTGTAACACAAGGAGTGACTTCATAGCATCTAGAAGGAAAAATAGAATCTTCAGTATTTGATAGAAATGTGAGGCTCTACCTTAAAACAACAATAATCTGGAAAAAGAACTCATTACGTTCGAAAAAAAAAGGTAGCACAGTTGATCCCCTTTACAAGAGACACTGATGTAACAGACAAACGGGGATAAGAGGCACCAGTGTGCAGGCTGACATTTGGCCCATCATGCATCAGGCACTCCGTAGATGCGCCTGTGCAGCCGGGAGCCCTGCAGTCAAGCATGCTGAGCAAGACTGTTGACTACTGTACAATGACACATTGCCACGAAATTTCAAAACTTCATTTCACAGACTTCTGCAAAAGCTTCTTACACTCTTGCATAATTTTTGCACAAGCTTCTCTTATTCTTGCGTGATTTTCGTCAGAACATATAAGTGTTGGAAGTTGTATGTCCCCAAAAACTTGCACAATACAAATAGCATACAGTAAAGTCTATCACTTAATACGTGCATAGTGTAACAATGAAAGGAAACTCACGCATGGTTTGCTCCGAGCCTTCCCCGTGCGGTGCCTCCTTGAGCCTTGGAGAGCACTGTACAGCTAGAGCAAAGTAGCATCAATCCAGTGTTAATGGCAGGTTAACAAGACAACAAAACTAACCCCCATATTCATAAACGCTCCCCGACTCGACTTTCACCCTTCACTTGACAGAGTTGAGCACTGTGCCGCTGCTCGTTTGAAAGCGACACTGCGCTACTCGAGAATCACAGCAGATTATTGCTGACATGCAGCAATTTTCTCTGCTTAGAGACGGTGCTCCTATCAGCCATCTCAAGTGAAGGTGAAGCGTTGAGTGGAGGGACGTTCTAGAATACGGGGGTAAGATTGGTTGCAAGAACACTACAATAGACACACTTAATTTTTACACTTCATCTATATTGTACAGCTACACACATTCTGCATCCTTATAATGCAACATATTGTAACCTCACAACCAGGACGTCCTATTTACAAGGTTTAATAAGGGCGAACTTGTGCCCAAGCCAAAAGAACTACACAGTAGCTGGGAGAAAGCAGCGAACGCCCGTCGTCCTCTTCTTCTCTTCTTTTTCTTGGCCGCTGCTCGGTAGCAGCTCGTGCACAGGCTGGGCCGGCTCGTGCCTTCCGGCGGGCTTCATGAGTCGTAGCGATGCCGTCAGCGTTCCTCTTTTAACAACGTCTGCGTTGTACTGCGCCTTAACAATTCCTCGTGGCATTATCCCCCCTCTCAAGCGGCATCGCCCCGATGCTTGCGATGAGGCTGTTCAGTACTTTTTTTTTTTTTTTGTGTGTACAAGTTTGTCAAAATGAGGTTGCAGTACGTCAAGGGATTGGGGTGGCTAGGTTTGGAATCGGTCGTAGTACGGTTTCATCCGTACAATGTGTACACGCTCCGTGGGATTGCGTCGCCTCGAATGCAGGTGGCCTGCAGGCTTGACTTCGTAGACGAGGTCATTGTGTCGCTGTACTATCTCGTAGGGGCCAAAATACCGGGAAATGAGTTTTTCGGAGAGGCCTCGTCGTCGTACTGGAGTCCATATCCACACTTTGTCGCCAACGTCATATCGCGTGTCAAGTCTTCCTCGGTTGTAGCGGTCGGCATCGATGCGGTGTTGGTGGCGTATTCGGTATCTTGCTAACTGGCGGGCTTCTTCCGCTCTTTGTAGAAAGTCGTCAAGATCGGGGGGGGTAGTCATCTTGGTCTATTGGTAACATAGCATCCAGTGTTGTGGTAACAGCACGACCGTAAACTAGTTCAAATGGGGTGATTTTGGTGGTCTCTTGCACAGCCGTATTGTAGGCGAAAGTGACGTATGGTAAAATTTCGTCCCACTTTTTGTGCTCGACATCCACATACATGGATATCATGTCCGCTAGAGTTCTGTTAAGGCGTTCGGTCAGGCCATTGCATTGAGGATGATATGCAGTGGTTTTCCTATGAACAGTGTGAGTCATGTTGAGCAGGCACTTCAAAAGTTGCGCCGTGAAAGCCGTTCCGCGATCGGTGATTACAACCGTTGGAGCGCCATGTCGCAGGACTATTTTGTGTACGAAGAATTGGGCCACTTCTGCTGCCGTTCCTCGTTCCAAAGAGTCTGTTTCGGCGTATCTAGTTAAATAATCAGTGGCCACAACGATCCATTTCTTGCCGAGTAAAGATGTCGGGAAGGGTCCAAGGAGGTCCATTCCAACTTGGCGGAAAGGCGCTTTCGGTGGATCTATAGGTTGTAGAAGGCCCGCTGGTTTAGAACTTGGTGTTTTTCGTCTTTGGCACTCGCGGCATGTTTTGACGTAGTGTTGCACTGAAGCTAGTAGCTTGGGCCAATAATAATGGAGACTGATCCTTGCAAGCGTTCGCGTCACACCCAAATGTCCAGATGTGGGCTCATCGTGACACGCTCGAAGTATTTCTTGTCGCATAGTTGCTGGAACGACAAGCAGGAACTTTTCGCGGTTGGGCTTGAAGTTTCTCTTGTAGAGAACGTTTCCTCGGAGGCAGAACGATGCGAGGCTTCGAGAAAATATACGGGGTACTTGTACGTCAATTCCTTGCAGGTGTTCGATAAGCGGGAGTAATTCTTTGTCTGTACGTTGGAATTCGGCTATTTGAGTGGTCTCGACAATTCCTACGAACGGAAAGTCGTCTTCTTCTGATAGTGGTGTGTCTGTAGGAGCCCGTGACAAACAGTCGGCATCGGTATGTTTTTTGCCAGATCGGTATACCACGCTTATATCGTATTCTTGCAGTCTGAGGCTCCACCTTGCTAGTCGTCCGGATGGTTCCTTGATGTTCGCCAGCCAGCAAAGCGCATGGTGATCGCTGACTGCCTTGAATGGTCTACCATATAGGTACGGCCGAAATTTACTGATGGCCCAGATGACGGCAAGGCATTCTTTTTCCGTGGCCGAATAGTTTGTCTCTGCTTTTGTTAGAGTCCGACTGGCATAAGCTATCACTTTTTCTTCACCTTTCTGCCACTGTATTAGAACGCATCCAAGGCCGATGTTACTGGCATCTGTGTGTATTTCCGTGTCGGCTGTCTCATCAAAGTGAGAAAGAATCGGGGGGTTTTCTAACCTCTTTCTCAATTCGTTGAAGGCGCTTTGTTGCTCGTTTTGCCACTGGAAAGGCACATCTTCTCTCGTAAGTCTCGTTAAGGGTTCTGCGATCTTTGAAAAATTTCTCACAAATCGTCTATAGTACGCACATAGACCTAGAAATCTCCGTACTGACTTTTTGTCTGTTGGCACCGGAAACCTTGCGACGGCGGCCGTCTTATCAGGATCAGGGCGAACACCTTGGGCGCTGACGACATGCCCAAGAAAACGAAGCTCTTCGAAACCTAATCGGCACTTCTCTGGCTTGATTGTCAAATCTGCCGAACGGATTGCCTCTAACACTGACCGAAGGCGCTTGATGTGCTCCTCAAATGTAGCCGCGAAGATGACCACGTCGTCTAGGTACACTAGGCAACACTGCCACTTCAATCCGGAAAGCACAGTGTCCATCATGCGTTGGAACGTTGCCGGCGCACAACAGAGACCAAACGGGAGAGCCTTAAATTCATAAAGTCCGTCCGGGGTAACAAAAGCAGTCTTTTCGCGATCACGTTCATCAACTTCGATTTGCCAGTATCCACTTTTCAGATCTAGTGATGAGAAGAACTTGGCACACCGAAGTCGATCTAACGTGTCGTCGATGCGTGGAAGGGGATATACATCCCGTTAGTCACAGCATTCAGTTTCCTGTAGTCGACACAAAACCGTAGCGTGTTATCCTTCTTCTTGACAAGCACCACGGGAGATGACCACGGGCTGTTAGAAGGCTGGATAACATCATCTTCAAGCATTTCTCGTACCTGCTTCTTGATGACTTCCCTTTCCTTAGGGGAAACACGATACGGGTGCCGGCATACCGGCCTGGTTGTCTCGTCCGTTATGATCCTGTGTTTTGTAATGCTCGTGCGCCGTACCTTTGAACTGTTGGAGAAACAGCTGCCAAATTCCCGCACGAGGTCGTATAGCTGTTGACGTTGAATCTCTGAAAGATTAGGATTTACGTATATTGTGTCGCAGGCATCAGATGGAAGTTTCACATTCGGTGACGTCGTTTCAAGACTGCATATTTCTGTCACTTCACAGAACTCATGAAGAAACGCTATTGCCGTCCCTTTTGCGATGTGCTGGAATTCGTTACCGAAATTCGTCAAGAGGATGTCTGTGCACCCGTTTCGCAGCTGGATAATCCCTCGTGCCACACAAACGCCTCTTTTCAAGAAAACATCCACGTTGCTCTCCGCCACACCCTCGTAGTCGCTGAATGTATCATTATTCACGAGAACCATTATACTGCTCCGTGGCGGTACAGTCACATCATCGTCGACGACGCGCAGTGGAGTGGTACATCGTTCATCTGATCGTGCTACCTTTAAAGCTTGCTCCGTCGAAAAGGACACGCTCGACCTCTGTAAATTGATAATCGCACCATTAGCTTGTAGGAAATCCATTCCCAGTATCACTTCCCTCGAGCACACAGGCAGGACGACAAAGTCACCGACGTAAGTGAAGCCCCGTATCATGACCCTTGCGGTACATCGGCCGGAAGGGGTTATGAGGTGACCACCTGCAGTACGTACTTGAGGTCCACCCCATTCGGTCAGAACTTTCCTGAGTCGCTTCGCTAATTCGTAACTTATCACAGAATAATCCGCACCAGTATCGATCAAAGCATTGAGCTCTAGTCCGTCAATCACCAACGGCAAGTCTGAAGTAATTTTCTCTGTACTGCACTCCTTTACCTGGAAACAGTCGTCGTTATCAGGCTCGTACCGCAGTGGAGGATCTTCATATCCCAAGTCGCCAGCGGCCTCGCCTCCACAGGTCGCCCTCTTCAGTTTCCCGGATTTGGGCTAGGCGAACGCTGCCTAGACGTGCTTGGGAAGGGACGTGGGCTAGACGAGCGGTAGCGCATAGGGGATGGTGAGCGTGGTTGATGACGACGAGGCGGGTCAAATTCCCGACGTGAGCATAGGTATTCTTCAATCTCGGAAGGTCTTTCGCCGTTTCGCGGACACGGTGCATTGATGGCGAATCCCCTAAGACCAGCTTGACGATATCGGCAGAATCGGTACAGGTGGCCAGCCTCTCCACAGTGGAAACACAAGGGCCTACGTGTGGCATCTCGCCACACATCGCTCTTCCGTGGCATCATCTCTCTCGCACGAGGTGGAGTGCGTGTTGCCTCTACGATTTCAGGCGGGCTGCGCATTGTCTGCACATAAGTACTTGGTGTCTCGATCGGCGAACAGTGCAGAGTAGGTCGCCTGAGCACCTCGGAGTACGTTACCGCCCGTCGTGTCGCTGGCACATCACTCCGCGGCTCCCGCATGGCCTGTCGAATTTCTTCTCGGACAACTTCAGCAAGAGACAGCTCGGGGGTGACATCAGGTGACTGCAGTTTCCTTAATTCCTCCCTGACAACAGACCGGACGAGCTCCCGCAATGTGTCAAGATTATCCACGACGCCTGCTGAGTAGACTCCTGCGGATGCACCGGCTACGTCGCGGTTGTACTGTCGGGCTCTCTGCTGAAGCGTCGTTTCGATGGTTGTTGCTTCCGACCGAAACTCAGCAACAGTACGGGGCGGATTGCGGATGAGTCCCGCGAACAATTCTTGCTTTACCCCGTGCATGAGGTGGCGCACCTTCTTGTCTTCCGTCATGCCAGGATCAGCTCGCTTGAAAAGGCGGGACATGTCTTCGATGTACATCGCGACAGTTTCGTTCGTTCGTTGAATCCGTGTGCGGAGAGCTGCTTCCGCCTTTTCCCGGCGATCACTGTTGGCGAACGTACTCAGTAGCTGCCGCCGAAACTCTTGCCACGACGTCAGAGATGCCTCGTGGTTTTCGTACCACACTCGTGCAGAGTCTTCCAACGCAATGTAGACGTTACGCAGCTTGCCTTCCTCGTTCCACTGATTTAGATTTCCCACTCTCTCGAAATGCTCTAACCAGTCTTCGGCGTCCTCGTATGGGTCACCATGAAACACCTTTGGAATGACCGGTTGGCTTACGATGAGTTGTGCCGGCGTAACTTGGCTCGTCATGGTGGTGGCGGCGCTTGTCTCCGTCACCGATGCCCTTGATACAGAAGGGAGTGGCCCAAATTCTGGCAACTCTCCTCGGATACGGCGGCTGACTCGTTGGTGCACCGGTGTAAGCTCCACTGGTTGCGGCTGGTCAGTGCTTGGACTTCGCTCTTGCGTGGGGCTCGGAATCATGTACCCAGCGCCTCCACCAGAAAATGTAACGGATATAACAACCTCACAACCAGGACGTCCTATTTACAAGGTTTAATAAGGGCGAACTTGTGCCCAAGCCAAAAGAACTACACAGTAGCTGGGAGAAAGCAGCGAACGCCCGTCGTCCTCTTCTTCTCTTCTTTTTCTTGGCCGCTGCTCGGTAGCAGCTCGTGCACAGGCTGGGCCGGCTCGTGCCTTCCGGCGGGCTTCATGAGTCGTAGCGATGCCGTCAGCGTTCCTCTTTTAACAACGTCTGCGTTGTACTGCGCCTTAACAATTCCTCGTGGCAATATACATACAGGCTTATAAAGTAAACACTGTAGGCTGCTCAAATAACACCTACACAAAAAAATTACCCAAAAGTGGCCATGCGCAAAGTACTTTTATTTGAAACTACCAAAACTTTTGCGGTGATGGAGAATAAATAAGACAGGTTACGCTTGGAGGCACATGAGACCTTCGCAGCTTTCATAAAGTACAAAAAACACTATGGTATGTGTGTGTGTATGTACGCATGAAGCTTCAGCCTTTACATACGGTTTCTTGAAAGAATCGACTATGAATTTTATGGCACCTGTGTCCTTCAGCGCAATTGAAAGCCTGCTGATCAGTGTGTGCAATTGTGGAATAGTTACATGGAAAATGGCGTGAAACACCTAAAACCAAATTTTTCTAGCTAGGAAATATGCAGCTGTGTATACACAACACATGCTGCAAACAGTGGGAGGTGACCACAAGAGTGATTTGAGTGTAAGCGGCAGTATTCCGCATTCATGCACACCGCAATTTTCAACTGTTACCCAAAAGCAGCACCACTCAGCGTGCTACTTTTTTTACATCATAAACAGCACGGAATACAGCGAGGATGAAAACAACATATGCAATTAAATTTTGAGCACTATTTATGGTGCGCATGATTGATTGATTGATATGTGGGGTTTAACGTCCCAAAACCACTATATGATTATGATAGAGGCCGTAGTGGAGGGCTCCGGAAATTTAGACCACCTGGGGTTCTTTAACGTGCACCTAAATCTGAGCACACAAGCCTACAACATTCCCGCCTCCATCGGAAATGCAGCCGCCGCAGCCGGGATTCGAACCTGCGCCCTGCGGGTCAGCAGCCGAGGACCTTAGCCACTAAACCACCGCGGCGGGGATGGTGCGCATGAAAAAAAAGGGCCTTTGTACAACGACGAATTCATAATTTGCCTTCACGAACCTTCTGTTAGGCTGCACCGCATACAGATTTTTTGTGGCTTTCAAAAGAGATTTGAAAAAAAAATAATAATAACCGTGTTTACTCTCGTCATGAGCGCACTCACTAAGTCACCCTCATTTCAGTCGCCAAAATTTTGTTTTTTTTTTCTTCCACATATTAAACACACACCTTACGTTCATCCGCCGAAGTCCCACGGGCTCCCCCCCCCCCCCTTGCCGCCTTCGCTCGCTGCCACGTGCCATTTTATTTTTGTTTCTATTTGTTCACGGAACGTCCCCTGTCTTTTTTAATTATCTCTTGTAACATATGTGGCATTATCTTGTTCCCGAGGTGCCACAGGTGCTCTGCTATGTAGATGCATCATTAAACTAGTATTTTTGATCAACTGTGCATTTCTGATGTTTACCTTGCAAGTACGTAAAACTGGCATGCTTCTTGATCTACGATACACATGTGGCTTGTCTCACTTTGAAGGAAAAGTTAGCATACAATGGTGTAAATGCTTAGAATTTGAAGTATTGAGGCAGCAGCACACCGGAGATGATCATATGGTAAAGAAACAAGTGCTGCCTTATTACTGGCAAGTTGTCACTTATATGTAAAAATAAATTTTGCGAGCTAAAAAAAGTACAAAAGCACAGCGAGGCTATGATGTGGTTCAACCTGTGGATTCGCTTCATTTATCACGCCATATGATGAAGCTTCCTTTGGTAAAACTGCTCAGATAAGAAAAAAAAGTTTGCTGTCCAATACAGCAACTATACAAAGTGTGCACGTGCATCTCGCAGCGCCTTTTCGTCACTTCCGAAATGCGCCACCAACATGCCCAGGCACCAACCGAATCTATCGCCTACAACTGCCATGTTGTCTCCTCATGCTTGCACCCGTTTAGTTTTGCCTCACGATGCAAGTTTGAGAAATTATGAGCTGCTAGTGAGGCAAGTTGATTTAGTAGTCCACGCAGAGGGAGCAGAGCTTAGGGTGTTTCTTCGCTGAAAGTTATAACCTGAAATTGAGAACGCACATTCCGATTTTCCTAAAAGTACCAGCGTATTTGGCTGGTGCAGATTAACAAAAGCTACTTGAAGAAACTTTGCAATATTTGCATCTTCAGGTGCAACTTCATTACGGGCAAGTGCCATAGCCAAGTATTTACCTGCAAACAGATATAGCTTACCAAGATACTGTACATACAAACTTGTCCGCAGTTAAAATCATGATGGCGAGGAAGGCGGTTAAAATCGTGATGGCGATCGCGGAGATTTGGTATTGCATTGAAACAAACTCTAAAGAATGGGAAAGAATATTAGTTCACTTTGAAGTATAGCCGATCGGTTTAAGTTGGGCGTCAGGATTTCTTTTAATTAGTCAATTAATTCTATACACGGTCTCTATCATGTTCAGTGACTCCACTGTACATTAGCGTACAACAAAAGCAAAATACAAAGTGAAAAGTGTGTTAAAGCATACGCGAAAAATAAAGTGATGACTGGCATTACCGCGGCACACACCATGCAAAGTCGCTATCTGCCTTGTATAATATTTTCCTCGACTATTTCCACAAATTGCAATCAAAGAGGCTCAAGCTCAACATCAGCACTCTTTAAAACACTTGGGGGGGGGGCATTGCTACTTTGGTGGCGTAGGCCGTGACAATATATTCATAATATTATATCTCTTGTAAACTTGCCTAGCTCTGCACGACTAGTTTTCGATAGGAGCAGCTGCGCTTCGCACATCCACTCTTAAAATTGCGGCTCGAGAGATTTTGAGCTGTCACTTGTTTTTGGGCCAGGCAATTTGTAGTGAAAGCAAGATAATAGGCTCTCATAGGTTGTGGCGGGCAGCCGGTGTACGCCGTGGCTGGTATATTTGTCACACATCTTGATTATCTGGTCTTGTATCGAGTGAACGAGCGAGGCCTTCCTAATCCAATGAGCTTGTTAAAATAAGACAACAAAAAACCACAATGCTTCCACATCGTTCACAGCAACAGATGACGAGGCCCCAACATACCGCACTGCAGCTCGTGAACTGCCGTAGGTACCCAAGGAGTTACCCGGGCATGGCGGGAGAGGGCGACAACGGCAGAAGTGACATCACAAGAACACGATGTATAAAGAGGACATTTAAAGACTTTTTTCCCATTTTTAAACTTCGTGCACTGTTCAGTCACAATTTATAGCTCAGAATAGTTGTATTTTGAAAAGGGCACTAATTCATAAGCCCAATGGTTCAAGGATGGGTGCATTTAGGGGGCCCATTCTACGTTTTACTTATGCCCTTCAAGAACTTGCTTACAGGGCCAAAGTCCTGTTTCAGAAAGAACACGCTAGTGCGTGGCCAGCAGTCCGTCAAGCATTAGTGCTGGTGAGATTTGGAAATGCAGCGCATGAGCATCCTCATCTGCTACTTCTCTGCTCATGCTCTCGGGGCTTACTTGCGAGGCACGGTCCTTCGCACTTTTCATTTTCACACTGTAAATCAACTGATACCAACTCTGCCTTCCATTATTTAATAAACCAATATTTCATGGTCACGAGGACGAGCTTAAAATGTTTGCTACATCAGACCTGAACAGCATTTTGAGTCATCGAAACTTGCTAGTTGCAGCGAGCATTATGCGAAAAATATGATGTGCTTTAACGGTGACAACTTGCAAAACACTTCAGCAACGATTAAAATCATGCATTTTTTGTGCTCACAGGAAATCCCTGAAGCAGGAGGCACTGTGCTAGATAAATTGCGCAGCTAAAATACGGATGCGCTTTCCAATGCTGTCATGCGTACAGGCGGAGAAATGGCAGACAAAACTGGGCGCACCCCGATTCTATGCGCATGCGTCCCATTCACAAGCCTCGCTGCCAGTTAGCACCACATGGCTCACTGTCCATGAGCTCGCTTGTTTCCTGTAACAGTGGACTATACTGTACACCTATTTAAAAACGAGGATAGAATGTATATAATGCAGCATCTGATGAAGCCATGAGATGTGTTGCTGATGAAATCTGGAACTCTAGTTAGTACCCTTATTGTTAACCAGCAAAAAGATTTTCGACTGAAATGATGGCATCTACACCTGCCCTTAAAGGGACACTGAACAAAGTTTTTGCCGCCGAGATTTTCAGCCAAAGCAAAAGATTGGGCCATGAAATTCATAGACAATAATAATTTCAAGCAGAAACTACGAAAACATACTGAATTTAATGAGCCTTCTACAAAATGCCGCGTCTAGCTCTTAGACACGGCGTTTTCTAAAAGGTCGCGACATTTATTTTTCAAGTTTTTTTTGTTATTCAAGACAAATCTACGGTGCATTGTTCACAGAAAACAGAATTGCCTCGGTAAGATTTCTTTGCGAGCAGCTTACTAATTTTAAGGCAGGCGCGTTGATTCGTGAACAGAAGGATGCGAGTGATCGATCTTGCCTGCTAGTGGCTAGGCGACAAAGGCTTTACCTCATGTCCTGATGTAGCTAAGTCACGCAAATGGAGCAGAAAATGTGCATTATCATTTATTTCACCTAAATATCACACGTATGTGACTCATTACCGTTGACAGGTGATCAGGATGAAGTCGACAATTTGCAAATCTGAACAAGAATTCACTCGAATGAAAAACCAATCTATACTCACGTGCACGGTGAAGTCGAACACGTCGTCCGTCAATGTTGTCGCTGATGCCCGAAGGAAAAGAGAAGATGCCCGAAGAAAAGAGAAGAAAAGGTCGTCTCTTTCTATAAAGTCGGCGGAACTGCCAGAACGGCCAACACAAAAGGCATCGGGTTGACATTCCTCCATCTGGGCATCAGTCGCTCCACCCGGGCATGCAACTGCTACTGGTTCTATCTTCTTCCCGACATTGCAGTGTTGCTGCCATACTCGCGAACCTTTTTAAATTAAAGTACGCAATCATGTATTATCGTGCGCCATACTAAACTTAAAAACAGTGCGCCGGTACATGAGATCACGAAGCGCGGTCCATGCCATTACAAGAACAATTAGAGAAATGAAACAAAGAAAACAAAAATGTATAAAATATTTTGTCTCAATACGATCCGCAATCCAGTTTCCTGCAGCGGCTTTTGGCTCTGTATGAACGGCCAAGCCAGTGCCAAGCCAAGCTGGCGCCCCTGATCAGCTGTTTGTTTCCATCGAGAATTCAACAGTGAACTGGCAATTTGTTTAGATGATATTGCTAAAGGGCTTGAAATTGAATATTTCTCTACGTACTACTGCTGTACTTTTCCTCTCTGTTTCCTGATCACAGTGATGAGATTGAGGAGGTTACAATTTAGAAAACAGCAAGTGCAGCTCAAGCATTGCTAGTATCGCTGTTTCGGTAATAAAATGCTACAAAGATTTTGCCCCGCGACCTGCTTGCCGTGTTCGAGCACCCAGTAGAAATTTACGGTGCCGCGTTTGAAAAAGTTGAATAAAATTGCAATATTACTAAAGAAAGGCTCTGAAGCAACATCGCATTTTATCAGGCCTACACCTCCCACACCTAGACGAGTAAAACTCGTCGATAGTATCTTGCAAAGCTGTGTATAATATTTAAAACACATTTTTTAGCCCACGATGAATTGTTCTCTCATGTGGCTTCTCCATTTGGTACTGTCATGTTAACTTACAAAGGCAACTTTCCATATTTAGTCTCTTTAGATGTTGCAAAAGCTTGACACGTGGTGTGTATGCCATACTGATAACTCTCCTCGTAACCTGGGTCCGCCTCTTTAAAAAGCGTCGCATTTTATTGTTCGCAATTGTGTTTGTTTTATACTGTAAGCGAGCTGCGTGATTTCATCAATATTCACGAGTGTTCCCTGACTATACAAACACGTGCGTCTTATTTGGTGCGGTGCACGTTTGTATGTAGCAAAAAATGTCATTTCGTCAGCGTGTGTCTGCATACACTTGCATGCCCTGCAGTACGTGTACATAATTAATGCAGTAAGGACTGCAATGCATAGCCTTGCATGGGACATATATTCCATGCACCCTCAGAGAAATGTTGTTTGTTATGAGCCTACTGTTTATCATTACGTTTTTTTTTCGTTAAAGTTTCATCTCCATATAAAGCAGCTGTATACAGGCACGAGCTTCAGCAGCTTCCTCGTTGTTCCATTTTAAATAAAAACAACAAGCCTACCCGAATCAATGATCTGTGTGCTATCATTACTGTTATGTGTTCTACGATGTACACAAGGACAGTAGTATACAAAAAATAGGGAGGGAATTGAATGCCCTGCCTGCATGGCTGCGCCATTTCACAAGATCAGGCGCTGCACTGTGAAGCTTCCTACCGGCCTGCAGAAATTCAAGGGAGCGTACAATAGCGTGGTTCAAGAGGACTTGTGGGGAATACTAGACACACTGGGTGTAAAAGATGGAGTCACTAATCGTTTAAAGGAAATCTATAAAACTAACAAGGTAGTTAAAAAGTGGGAAAAAACAGGTACCCAAGCCCACAGTGGTGAAACGTGAACATACAAGGATTAGAGGCCAAATTAGAGGCAAATGACTTGGCTTCAACCTCTCTTTAGTCAAACAAGGAAAACTCATTGATCAGGCACTACCAGCATTAATCTACGCAGATGATATAGTGCTAATGGCCGACAACAAGGAAGATTTGCAGAGGTTGATGGACATTTGCGGTAATGAGGGAGATAGGTTAGATTTTAGATTCAGTTAGGAAAAATCAGTAGTCATGATTTTTAATGATAACAAAGGTAGTGAGCTTAGAATACAGGAAGTCACGCTAGAGATAACAGATAAATACAAATAACTGGGCGTATGGATAAGCAATGGGACCGAGTACCTGAGGGAACACGAAATATGCGTGACGACTAAAGATAACAGGAATGCAGCAGTGATGAAAAATAGGGCACTGTGGAATTACAATAGGTATAATGTTGTGAGAGGAATATGGAAAGGGGTCATGGTTCCTGGGCTGATGTTCGGCAACGCGGTTTTATGCATGAGGTCAGAAGTTCAAGCAAGATTAGAAATTAGGCAACGTGAAATATGTAGGCTTGCTTTAGGAGCTCACTGGAATACACCAAATGAGGGAGTACAAGGTGATATGGGATGGACATCATTTGATGGCAGGGAAGCTAGCAGCAATATAAAATTTGAGAAGCGATTGAGAGAAATGGGGGAGGAGCGTTGGGCTATGAAGGTTTTCAGCTACTTGTACATGAAGAATGTCAATACAAAATGGAGGAAGCGAACCAGGAAACTGACTGGTAAATACTCAGAAAACAGCAGGTGGCCAAACCAGAAAGAACTATCCGTTAAAAAAGAACTGCAGGAAACGGAGACTGACATGTGGAAAATTGGCATGATTAAGAAGTCCGCACTAGAGATCTATCGAACTTTTAAGCAGGAAATTGCCAAAGAAAGAATCTATGATAATACTCAGGGTAGTTCTCTACTGTTTGAGGCCAGAGCGGGAGTATTGCAAACCAAGACATATCGGGCCAAATATGAAGAGGTAGACACAATACGCAGTGCGTGCGAAGAGAAAGAAAAAACTGCCGAACACTTGACAATGCTCTGTAAAAGGCTTCATCTTATAGTTCAAGATGATGGCGCAGAGTTTTTCAAAGCACTGGTGTTTAGGGACAGGGAGGGCAAAATAGACTTTAAGCGGGTAGACTTAACTAGAAGGAGGTTATCTGATTGGTGGCTAAAGTCAAGGCACGATTGAAAATTAAACTCTTCACTTCAAAGTACCCGTCCAACTTTACTTTTTAAAGGAAAAAAAATCTAGTGGTTAGTTCACTAAGCATTACGGCTAGGTGACGTTAGCCGCCGCCCGATCTAAAGGGTACGGCCACATTCATCCATCTATCCAGCCAAGAATATGCTCTTTGGCTTGTTGCTCCAGGCCTAGTCAGGTAGATTTTCTGGCCTCACTGTTGAATTGTTTGCTTGGGTTGTGGCTTGCAAACATTGCGGTTTTGGGCTTCGTATCATCTTGTTCCTTCATCATGTCCTCCAAGTGGAGGATATGTCGCAGTGTGAGGAGGGAGTACGACAAGGCGCTGATAGAATGAGCTATCAGTCTTACCAGGCAGGCGGTTGAGAGCGCACCGAGGCAGCTGACGCACACCAGCACTATCCGCTTCCTGTGTAATACAGGCTAGGGAATTATAGAAACACAGAGCAGAAATCAACTCTTGTGCCTCTCCCATGCACTCACAAGGCGGAACCTGCTTCGAACACTGAGGACCGAGCTAAGTAACACCATGCGTGACGATAAATCATGATCTCCTATCGCAATAATGATTAAGGCACGCATGCAACTTAAACCATTGTCACGCAAGATGAATTCACAACACCATCGAAGTGAACCCAAGGCACGTGCTGATTATTATGTACGGTACTAGCGCTAAATTTATGAAGACGTTTAGTTGGCGCTGCAGTAGGCCTAGTTGAAGGAATGGCCACAGCTACTGCTGTGATGGAGAACGGGCTCATTAACATCTTCATGTAGATTAAAAGGGCTTACCCCGAAATGGCTGGGAGTGTCACGCTATCCCTAGCAGTGGCACATGCAGTTGCATATTTAACGATTACAGAAATGGCGTACCGATTTCCAAAGCACCTATCAATACTTCCGTCAAGGCGTAGCACCAAACACTTTATCGCACATTTTGGGAAACATTCCTTTTTCTCCCAATCTGGTGGCTAGGCATAACTACGCCCAAGAATAAGCACGTTATTATGTATGTCGGAGGTATTTTCATCTGATCCCTGAAAAATTATTTCTCTAAACCCATGGAAAAAAAAAGAAAATGGAATTCGCACCTGTCATCACATTGCACCCCATCACAGGAATGGGATCAGATTGGCCTGGCGCTCAATACCCCCTTACGCTTAATCAGAGCTCGGTCTGGCACCAGCTCCAGACAAAACCATTTATAATCTCCTGTCTGGCACATCTGTTTTACTCTGCTCTCTCTCCACCAGAGCGCACCATGTACCTGTGGTTCACCCCTGGTGGATCTTTTTCACTGTTTGTGAATTGCACACAAAGCCCTTACTGGTAGATCCTATTCTCACGGGAGGCCACTCTTTGGGCAGCTTACATCACGACATGTGCGTGTCATGATGTCAGTGCCGTATTTTTTAGAGTCGGCGCCGTCTTTTCTTTCTCTTTTGCTCCTTCCCTGTCCTGTGTTTCTGGTGTTGCGCTGCAAACAAGTGAAGATGTTAAAGAACACCAGATGTTCAAAATTTGCTTCTCATTATTATATCGTGGTTTTTGGAATTAAAACCCCAGATATATTGAAAGAAGATGCATGAAAAGGGAAGGATGATATTGGAAACTGGCAGAAAAGGGATGACAGCCTTCTTAAGCTAGGCTGCCATTGAGATTTTCAGCTGTTCACGCAATTCTCACACGTGGCTTTGATGCAGCTATGCACATATCACACAAGCATGCTGACTGTACAGTTAGTATAACTGCAACCTTCATGTACCCAGCCTTCATGTACCCTCTATGACATTTCAGAACATCTGAGTCAGTGTTAGCATCAAGTTAAGTTCTTCATGCTGGAGAACCAGTGTGATGAGTTACCATTTCTACAGAATGAAGCCCTGTCTACCTGGAACAAGCTGCAAGATATATAACTAAATGGCCCCAGAGCCAGTTAATCTCTGTCCGGCTTGGATGCACCAACTCATTTCCCTTTATCATCAACCCTCAATAAAACTAGCAAATGTTTGTACATGTGCAAGCGTTGTCATTCAATATCTTAGGAAATGCTTGTGAAGCAATTTCAAGGAGAATCGTTTTTCTGATCTCATAGTGAGGCATTAGGAACACCTTAGTCACACCAAATGCCATTATTCAATGAGAGGAACAAGAGAAATATTTCACTGGGAACTATGAAGTAAACAAAAAACAAATGTTTTCAGATACTGGGAGATCATTTCATAAAAAAGCTCAGAAGATGCTATGTGTGGCCACATTTAATCTGTGCAAGCATCGTGTGGTTACAAAATTCTGTACCAAACATAGATTCAGCTTTCTGGAATAGACCGCGCTGCACAAGCTAGCTCAGTGCATGCACTTCTGTACCCTGCCGGAGAATATTTTTACCACCAGTATGTTGTAACGTGAAGTGAAATGGTGATTGCATACTAAGGCGCGTCCTGCAGGACCCCAATAAAGTTGTTTCACTTGATCGGTTGGTGTGCTGTAAGCAGAACATTTCCAAGAAAAATCGTATAGTTTGGAGGAGGACTTAAGCAAGGAAAGGTGTAGATAAAACACTGGATTCACTGGAATTATCCTCACCAAGTATAACATTGTTTTTCTGGTGAAGCTTTGCGTCTTAACAGCGAGCAGGATAAGCTGGTAAAAACATGCAAAATGGGAAGTCTAGCACAGCAATCTGTGCAGTACTGCTCATTTCATGGAGCATTAATTTCACAGGCTTTGCTCATTGTTAGCGTTAAGCCTATATTATGTCCACTGCAGGGTGGAAGCCCAATCAATGTTCCCTGTCCTGTATGAGCCAATTTCATATTATGGCTGATAATTTCTCGATCTCATTGGAACTAATCACCTGCCACCCTCTGCTACATTTCATGTGTCCTAATATAAATTATTTGACATTACTGACCTGTCATCCATCTTTTTTTCTCATTCCCAACTAATGCATTCATTTTTGATAAACTCTGCTTTCTTCCCATGTCTTGATATTATGCTAGCCTTTTTTCATTTTTCTGAAACATTATCTTTGCTCAGAAGCTAGAAGTTACCAGAAAGAACATAACGACATTCTACCTCCTGAGCATATGGCATCATCAATACAAAAATGTATTAAAAGTGAGAAAACATCCTATCTATATAAGAGGCCCTAAAATACTGCAGGAGGCAACAAATAAACTAGTATTTGTATAAAGGCAGTGACAAAAACTATGACTACTGTCACTTATTCTGATTCTTGGGACATCTTTTTTAGTACATCATAACACATAATTACACATTTACACAATTTACTCAGAGGAATTGCCACCACGTGCATTGAGGCCACCCTTCAGAAGTCATGTGAGCACAAGGATGAGATAAGCCTTAAAAAACAGATTAAAAGACTAAAGGATGCTGGATATCCCAACAGCACCATCACACCCGTGTGCTAAACCTTCCTGCAGAAAGTCAAGTTAAACAAAACAGGACCAAATTAAAAACAGAATGACCAAAGATCTTTGCATGCTATACCATACGTACATAAAGTGTTTCACAATATAAAGAAAATAGCGAGCCGATATGATTTTATCTTGTTATTTGCCATCCCTTGCAAGTTTTCAAAAGTGTGTGTACTAAAAAGCAACAGGAATAGCTATTATTTCACCATTCGTCACGAGAATAGGTATACTGAATGCCAATATAATGTTGTGTATGAGATACTATTGACACGTGGAAACGTAAACATAAGACAAACTGGGCAATGCCCCAATGTTTGAGCAAGACAGCATGCTTAAAATGTTAAGAATGGCTATGGTAGTCGCATGGCCATACACTGTAAAGAATGTAAGTGCAGTTCTATGTTTCATAAAACACTGTTTTTGAAAAAAGCAAGAACAAGAAATGAAAGAGAGACTGTGAAAGCATTTTCTTGTCAGGAAGGCCATGGATCAGTGCATCAGTATACCTTCACTCATCCATTCGGAGAGAGAGTATTCTTTTCTCAGTTAAGATTATATTATCATGGTCTCACATGTGTCGTTGTGCATGAGTACTGTTCTTGTACTCTGTAAAAAAGTGGGCGTAGTACCTTCAATAAAATTTAGTTGGCAGTCAGCGCTCTTTCCTGTCCTTTTTGTCTCTTCCTCAGCTTCTCTCACTGTTACTAGAACACAACCACGATGAACCAACTTGCCCAGATTAAGCTATTGTTGACGAAAAGTCAGAGCATGAGAATACTTCAGGGGCTCAGAACCTCCTCACTACCCGTCTAGTTACGGCCCTGGTCTATGTGTTCCGAGAGTGAAGCACTAGTGGAGCTATCTAACTACCTAACGGTGAGGAGGGTTTGTGTATACTCGAGCTTGTTTCATGACATGATGAGAGGTGGCAGGTTGTTGAAATAATATGCTGTGTGGGAGGTCAAGATTTTGATTGAGAACGCTGAGTATGAGCCAGTGACATTAGGCGTTCAAGACTTTTTGCGATATTCACTCTAGCATAGGACCTTGGTTGGTGGTTGACGTGTGCATTTGATCACATTGTAGTCTTCCATCATAATTTTTTTGCCACTTGGCGTCGACGCTCTTGAGTTGTACCAAAGTAATTAAGCATCTAGGTACAAGTATCTTCTGTCAGTGTTTCAATGAAGAGCTGAATATGAGTAATAGCTTCCATCGATACTTCTGGCATTGGTGTATGCACATTTCTTTTGAAGTTCTCTTGTAAAAAAGGCATTAAAGGTATGTTTTTGTGACTTTTTAGTGTTGGCCAGAACTGCTGGTGTGTCCGAACGGCTCTTCGATTGGTTATGGTGTTGTCTTGTTCAGGGCCACAGAGCTTTCAGTCTTTTTTATATTTGCCTTCACAGGAAGCTCTTTGCATGCTTCTTCAGTACTTTGTATTATTCCTAAAGCATTGACTTCCAGATTTTGATTGTGGTGCTTTAATCTAGTGTTCAACTTCACGCTAGCTTCATTTGCACGCAAAGCAAGAACTCAGGAGTATGGTAACTTTTGCTATGGGTTTTCCCTTCTTCAGTCTACTGCATTTTTGCCTGTGTTGTCTAAGCGCTGACAGCCTCGTACGACAGCTTTTTTTGTGCACTTATTGTGTGCCAATGACTTATTTCCCTCCTCAGCTAAAGACTTTTTGTTTTATAAGAGAAAGCTCTGTCTGTATTGCTTTTGTCATTTGCTGATGGTGTATCTTCAGTATCTTTTCTCAGTAAACACTATACTTGAATGGAAGAGCAGCATGAATACCTTCAGCTGTTAGCAGGCTTTTAGCTGCTGTAATACCGATTGATGCTCCTTTCTCAGGCGTTCTATTTTGGATGGTTGGCATGTCATTGCTTCTTTTAAACTTTAAAACTGCAGGTGCACCTTTTTCTGGTTACACCTGGTATATTTTTCCAGTGGTTATATATATATATATATATATATATATATATATATATATATATATATATATATATATATATTGCTAACTTGAGAAACAAGGCCTCTTTACAGTAGGTGCACATCAGGTGGGAAGAGTACTTCTATTACTTGCCAAGATTGTGGCCCCTTATGGTGGGAATCATAATGCACTGCTGATGTGTCAAATTCACATAGCATAATTCCAAGGCACTCGATCAATATCCAAGGAAAAAAATTATGTTCTTTTGCGTGAGTTTCAGCAACTCATAGTAATTTGTATGTAAATGAATACTTCATCATTCTTGGCTGTCATGTTTTATGGAAGCACATGTGCTTCGTTAATAACAAAAAAAACACGCACGCTCACGCCACTGCAGTGGCGTGAGCGTGCGTGTTTTTTTTTGTTATTAGCGATTTGCCCTATGCATTCACGTTTCTTCTTTTTTTTGTGTGTCGTACTTCTCGTATCGCGCAGCCTACCGTTTTGGGCACACGTAAAAAAAGTACATAAAGAAGATGCGTTCCACGCCGAAATTCGCGTTCGCAACGAGCTGGGCACCGACAGGGTGCCCTACGACGCCCCACACACTCCGCAACACCTTACCAACCGTTCGCTGCGATGTTGTTGGGAATTCGTGTGGTCGTTGCATGAATATAGCGCGTGCGTGCGTGCGCACGCGCGTCTGTGTGTTAGATAATGGCAACTGCATATGTTGTATGATTCAGTCACCATAACGCAACTGACGACCCCCGCTCTTCCCACACGTCAAGCAGCAGCAAGTGCCGTTAACTGTACTGTGCTGTGAACGCAAAACAGATTCGAATAGGTCGCGTAGATAGCTAGCCCGACACATGATACGATAAGGTTTGCGTCAGATATTCGACGTCTACATGCACGCGTAAGACAGCGGTATCCGCAGCAGCTTCGTCATACGTACGGATAGCACCGCATCGGACGTCACGTCTGACAGAGAAACTTGATCGGTAATTTTTTCTCACTTAAAAAGTCTACCTTGCACAACTTCAACCAACGATTATGCATTTCAACGAGCTGTGCATGGTTTAATGATTGATTGATTGATATGTGGGGTTTAACGTCCCAAAACCACCATATGATTATGAGAGACGCCGTAGTGGAGGGCTCCGGAAATTTCGACCACCTGGGGTTCTTTAACGTGCACCCAAATCTGAGCACACGGGCCTACAACATTTACGCCTCCATCGGAAATGCAGCCGCCGCAGATGGGATTCGAACCCGCGACCTGCGGGTCAGCAGCCGTGTACCTTAGCCACTAGACCGCCGCGGCGGGGCATGGTTTAATGACGAAAAGATAGTTCTAATATTTTGCCCGGCACATATATTACTCTCTCTCTAACTTGAAAAATCGGCGCGTGAATTGGGGCCAGAACAGCGCCAAAAAGCAGCACACGCAGAAATTGGCTCATATTCTAATATTATGACATCGTGATGTTGACTTTTCAGCTGACGCCGGCAATAACGTTCAAATGGCGGGCCAATAATGCCGGTCTTATTGGATGGCTCCGCCCATATTGGCTGCGACTTGTACAACCTGGCCCGATGTGTCCGTTCTAATAGGCCGGCACAGCCTATATGGGCGGAAAGTTCTGAAAGCTGGCCCAATATAACCAATCTAATAGACTGGCACAGCCATCATTGGCGGAATGTTGTTAATGCTGGTCCAACATAGCCATTCTATTCGGCTGGCAGAACCAATATTGGGGGTACGTTGTAAACGCTGGTCCAACGTCACCGTTCTATTTGGCTGGCACAGCCAATCTTGGCGGTACGTTGTGAAAACTGGGCCGTGCATGGGCCAGGCAATGCCGATCTATCCCCAATATTGGGCCAACCTTCTGTGCTGCCTGGGTACCTTCTAGCAGAATTGAAGTAAAGTATTCTACGGCGGACACCGCGGCCGACAGCAGAGTGCATGTAACTCC
>WOVY01007030.1:0-35107 GCA_013436015.1 Rhipicephalus annulatus
GGGGGCTATTCTAGCACGAAGGTACACTTGCAATGTTGATTTATGCATTTCATGTCTAATTCGTTTGTCAGCAAGTTTTCGTACTTTAAGGAAAGTGGCACTTTCCAAGCAAGGTGTCATACATTGACTACCAATTCGAGCAGTTGCCACCTAGACGCTTTCTTGCTGCGGATGGGCTTCATCCGAGTTTTATGGGGTTCGCTTTGATTGCCGAAACCCTCAAGAAAGCACTCGGTCGTGGAGATCTTGAAGCTACAACGGGGTGGTCGACTCAACCAGCAGCTCCCGTGAATTTACGTTCAACACAACAAGACACCCACGAGAAGACTTCTGCATATCAACATACACCAGGAGCCCCACACCCACCCAACACCACAGATGAGTTCCCAACGATCAACGAAACTGTGACTCCCGCGAGCCTTAAGCACCCCCTCACCATCATCAACAGCGCACCACTACTAGGGGGGAAGTCTGCAGAACAGCCAACACGCGTCCCTCCATTGCGGATGTCGAGGCCAGAAGCACTACACGACAGCACCACTACACCACTCCTCAAAGGGAAGCCTGCCGAACTACGGAACCGCGTCCCCCTATTACGGACCCCGGAACTGCCAACGAACACGCTCGCCGGGAGCCCAACGCCGAAATTCTCCCCACAACGACGAAGGCCTGCCGGACATAACTACAACCTGCGCACCTCATCAGCGCCATCCCCGCACCCAAAAGAAGATTGATATCTGAAATGTAAGTCCAGCTCATCACTTCCCAGTTCAGTTGCAGTGCCACTTTCCTTAAAGTACGAAAACTTGCTGACAAACGAATTAGACATGAAATGCATAAATCAACATTGCAAGTGTACCTTCGTGCTAGAATAGCCCCCAAGGGTATGACACTCTCCCTCACACCAGCCGCTACAAATCTAGATAAACACGACCAAATAACATGGAAAAACGTCCTCCTTGAGGCATCGCTTAAATTAACAGAAATTGCTCTTAATCATAGTGACAAGCAGGTAAAGAAACTGGTCGCTATGACCAACACCATTCTCCGCCACAACACTTTATCGAACGAAGAAATCACGCGATTAACAGAATTTGAGCAGAATAAATACCAAGCCATCAGGACCACAAAAATTCATAAACTCGAAAGAGACCATGTGCCCAAACCCGCGTTCCCTGATACAGTGCCTTATCGTTACAACACCACCACCCAGGAAAACACTAATGGTACAAACGAGCACCCATCTAGGAACACACCGTGTGACACTGTGGTTGTAAACTTATCGGACACGAGCTTGTCACCTGACGAAGTAAAACTGCTATCTAAGGGACTAAGCTTCTGCCCGACCACAAAATTTTGCGATGAATTCCACTTACTCCGAGACCTCGACAACTTCGCTCGAAGCTTAAGGTTGCGCGAATATTTCTTGGATAGGCCTTCTAACCACGAAACAATTCACTCGTCGTAAATCAAATGATTGGACACCGAACAGTAATCGAGACAATTTCTTGGACCTTTATATCACCGCAGTACAGAAAGATATAGTACACGAATACCACAGACAGAAAGGAAACCGAGAAAACTTGACCAAATCTGAAAAAATAAGTATGAAAAATTTGGCATCTAGGACAGACATAACAATCAAACCCGCTGACAAAGGAGGAGCAATTGTAGTCCTTAATACAACCAACTACCTAGAAGAAGCATACCGCCAACTAGACGACTCAAGATTTTACGAACGCCTCCCAGGTGATCCGACAGACGAATACAAACGTATCGTATCAACAGAACTAAAGAAACTGTTGGACGCAGAAAAGATAACCAACACTGACCACAAACTGATGCAAGCAGCATACCCTCGTCCAGGTCGCTTCTATATCCTCCCCAAAATTCATAAACCCGGTAACCCAGGTCGACCAATCATATCAGGCATCGGTACAATAACTGAACCCATATCAGGGTACGTGGACAAACTAATAAGCCACATTCCATGCACCCTCGCGTCGTACATAAAAGACACCACACATTTTCTTCGAGACATTGCGGGTATCTGGGTGCCGAAAAACTCGTACTTGGTTACTCTTGATGTCTCTTCATTATATACAAATATTCCTCACGATGACGGCATAGCTGCATTACAAAACATGTACACAAACCATAGACAATCTAACACCCCAGATTTCTCGGCCATTGCAACATTAACGAGGATGGTCCTCGAATTAAGTTCATTCGAGTTTAACCAAGAGTATTTTCGACAAATCAGCGGGACCGCTATGGGCACCAAAATGGCACCTAATTATGCCAACATATTTATGGGAAAGCTAGAATCTGAATTTCTTGCACAAAGTTCCTTGAAACCAATGTTATACAGAAGATACATAGACGACATCTTTCTTATTTGGACCCACAGGGAGGACGAACTTCTCAGCTTTATAGACACTTACAATGCTGTACATCCGAACATACACTTCACACACACATACTCGCAAGTTACCGTAAATTTTCTTGATGTTACCATAACGATAGACGAAGAGAAGCTCTCTACAACCCTATATCGCAAACCAACGGATCGACAACAATACCTTCATTACCAAAGCGATCACCCACGCCACTGTAAAAACAGTATTCCATACAGCCAGGCTCACCGGTTTAAGCGAATCTGCTCTAGAGACGCTGACTTTGACACGAGCTCACAGAGGCTAAAACTTATGCTCGAGCAACAAAAATACCCCCCACATGTAATTAATGACGCTGTTCAAAAAGCGAGAAAACTAAAGCGTGAAGACTTACTTATGAAGCGACCACCACGAGAAGACCCACAACGAACAAACCTCTGCTTGACTTACAGCACAAACTTCCCCAATGTAAACAAAATCCTTAAACGACATTACAACATTCTGGAACAAAGTGAACGTCTGAAACGCGCATTCCCATCCGCTCCAGGCGTCGTTTACCGACGACCACGTAACCTCAAAGACACCCTTGTCCACTCCCAAATTAACACATCACCCCCCAATAATTCATGCCGCCCTTGCTTAAAGCCACGATGTCTTGTATGTAAGGCGATGCGAGAAACAGACAAAGCAACCAGCACGCAATCCAAGTTTTCGATTAACATACGAGGAAACCTAACATGTGATTCCTCAAATGTGGTGTACCTACTCGAATGCAACGTGTGTGGTATGCAGTACATCGGACAACAGAAACACCATTTAGGATTCGCTTCAATAATCACAGAGCCCATGCAAAATCAGCCCCAAGTCTACCTCTATCAAAACATCTCAATCTTCCCGACCATGCATTCGACAAACTATCAGTAACGCTCTTAGAGACGGGATTTAAATCAAATCGAGAACGTGAACAACGAGAGTCATACCTTATCCACCGATTTAACACCCTCGATAGAGGAATAAATGAGAATCCTGGTACACTTGCAGCAATTAAAGCATTAGAAAACAATAACGGCAACAATGAAAATAGTAACTGAGTTCACGGCACTGCAGCTGCGAAGGGCACTGGACAACCTAAAACAATTCCAAGTGTAACTACTCTTCCTAAGTGCAGCTGTCGTCTGTTTTCTGTTTTATTTTACTACCCAATCAATTGTGCCATGCACGACATGCCCAACAGCAACCATGTGCACAGCCGGGAGGCCCCCACGACACGCGTAATTTAGAAGCGGGCCAGGAATTCGCATTGCACGCGCTTGCACAGCCTACCGCAATACGGGGCACCCCTATTTTTACGACGAAATGTTGACAGGGCGCGGAGTAGTTAAAGGCTTAGAACTTCCTAAAATGCCCGCTGACCAGCCTCTGCCACAATACGCGGCCCCCGTCCTTCTACGACGAATTTTTTACGGGACCCCGAGTAGTTAAAGGCTTAGGACTTCCTGAAAAGCTCTTTTTTGCCCCACACCGAACCGCCAGTGCCAGGAGGGGCCGTCTGATCGGGAGGAATGCGCTAGTGAACGGAAACATACACAGACCACTGACATCAGAAAGGTGAAGGGGAGAGGGGGAGAGAGATGGGGGGGAAGTGGAGGGAAAAGTGGAAGGGGGGCACCCGAAGGGCGTTCACCGTGTAATATTTCTCTTTTTTTTCTTTCCTTTTTCTTTTCTTTTTTTCCTTTCCTTTTTTCCCTCTTTCCTTGCCCTCTGATTTGAGATTGTATAAAGCTGAGCACAGACAAACTGTATCTTTATTCCTGATGAAGGCCAGACTCTAGGCCGAAACGTCGAAATAAACCACGTTGTGACCGCTCACGGAGGATCTACTAGACTATATATATATATATATATATATATATATATATATATATATATATATATATATATATATATATATTCAGGTAAATCCTGTGGCGCGGGTGATCGCTCTGGTATGGAAGTATTGTTGTCGATCCATTGGTTTGCGACATAGGGTTGTAGAAAGCTTGTCTCCTCCTATCATTATGGTAACATCAAGAAAATTTACGGTTGCTTGCGAGTAGGTGTGTGGGAAGTCTATGTTCGGATGTACAGCGTTTGTAAGCGTTGATAAAGTTGAGTTAATCCTCGCTGTGGGTACAAATAAGAAAGATGACGTCTATGTATCTTCTGTGTTAGAGTGGTTTCAAGGAGCATTGTGCAAGAAATTTGGATTATAGCTTTTTCTTATATATGTTGCCATTAGTGGGTGCTATTTTGAGCCCATAGAGGTCCCACTGATTTGTGAAAAATATTTGGTTAAATTCAAATGAATTTCTTTTTAGGACCATCCTCGTCAAAGTTGCCATGGCAGAGAAATCATGGGTGTCAGGTTGTCTATGGTGTATGTACATTTTTTAATGCAGTTATGCCGTCGTCGTGGGGCATATTTGTATACAATGAGGACACATCAAAAGTAACCAAGTACGAGTTTTTCAGCACACAAACCTGCACTGTCTCGAAGAAAATGTGTGGTTTTGTTTATGTACCACACGAGGGTGCATGAAATGTGGCTTAATAATTCGTCCACGTACCCTAATATGGGTTTAGTTATCGAACCTATGCCTCTTATGATCGGTCGACCTGAGTTTCTGGGTTTATGATTTTTTGGGAGGGTGTAGAAGCGACCTGGACGAGGGTATACTGCTCGCATTAGTTTGTGGTCGGTGTTGGTTATCTTTTCTGCGTCCAACAGCTTCTTTAGTTCTGTTCATACGATACGTTTGTATTCGTCTGTCGGATCACCCGAGAGGCGTTCGTAAAATTTTGAGTCGTCTAGTTGGCGGTAGGCTTCTTGTAAGTAGTTGGTTGTATCAATGACTACAAATGCTCTTCCTTCGTCAGCGTGTCTTATTGTTATGTCTGTCCTAGATGCCAGATTTCTCATACTCATTTTTCATATTTTGTCATGTTTTCTCGCTTTCCTTTCTGTCTGTGGTATTCGTTCTCTATATCTTTCTGTACTGCGGTATATAAAAGTCCAGACACTAGTATCTATTACTGTTTGGTGTCCAATCATTTGTTTTACGACAGTGAATTGTTTCGTGGTTAGAGGGCCGGTCCAAAAAATATTCGCGCAACCTTAAAGCTTCCAGCGAAGTTGTCGAGGTCTCGGAGCAAGTGGATTTCATAAAAAAAAATGTGGTTGGGCAGATTCTCAGTTCTTTAGATAGTAGTTTTTCTTCGTCAGGTGACGTACTCTTGTCTGATAGGTTTACAATCACAATGTCATAGGGTGTGTTCATAGATGGGTGTTCGTTTGTACCGTTAGTGGTTTCCTGCGTGGTGTTGTAGTGGTGTGGAATGACCTCAGGAAACGCGGGGTTGGGGACATAGTCTTTTTTGAGTTCATGAATTCTTGTGGTCCTGATGGATTGGTATTTATTCTGCTCGAATTCTGTTAACAGGGTGATTTCCTCGTTAGATAAAGTGTTGTGGCGGCTAATGGTGTTGGTCATAGCGACCAGTTTTTCTACCTGCTTATCACTGCGATCGAAAGCCATTTTTCAAATATATGAGATGCCTCAAGGATGATATTTTCCCGTGTTATTTGGTCGTGTTCGTCTAGGTTTGTAGCGGCTTGTGTGAGGGAGAGTGTCATACCCTTGGGGGCTATTCTAGCATTAAGGTACACTTGCAATGTTGATTTATGCATTTCATGTATAATTCGTTTGTGAGCGAATTTTGGTACTTTAAGGAAGGTGGTACTGCAACTGGGAAGCGATGAGCTGGACTTAATTTTTAGAGGTCAATATTTTTTTGGGTGCGGGAATGGCAATGAAGCCCACAGATTGTAGTAATTTCCGGCAGGCCTTCGTCGTTGTAGGGAAGATTTCGGCGTTGGGCTCATAGCGAGCGTCGAGTGCAGGATGCCTGTGTTTGTAAGGAGTTCCGGTCCCGGGGTTCGCAATAAAGGGACGCGACTTCGTAGTTCGGTAGGCTTTCCTTTGAGGAGTGGTGTAGGGGTGCTGTCGCGTCCTGCTTCAGGTCTCGACGTCCACAACAGAGGGACGCGTGTTGGCTGTCCAGCAGACGTCTCCCCTAGTAGTGGTGCGCTGTTGATGATGGTGAGGGGTGCTTGTGGCTCGCGGGAGTCGCTGTTTCGCCGATCGTCGGGAGCTAGTCTGCGATGTAGGGCTGGTACGGGGCTCCTGGAATATGTTGTTATGCAGGGTTCTTGTCATGGGTGCCTTGTTGTGATGAACGGATATTGACGGGAGCTACTGGTTGAGTCGACCACCCCGTGCTAGCTTCGAGGTCTCCGCGACCGAGTGTGCTCTTGAGGGCTTAGGCAATCAACGCGATACCCATAAAACTCGGATAACGCCTATCCGCAGCAAAAAAAGCGTCTTGGTCGCAACTGCTTGAATCGATAGTCAATGCATGACACATTGCTGGGTCTTTGGCAGAAGGACTTGACTGTCTCGTTGAATTGACGAGCGTCCTGGTTGAAGCGGTGCATGAATTGTTCGTTCAATCTATCCAGGTGTTGGTTGGGATAACGGGGAAACACTAATGAAACAACGAGTCTTTCAAGTTCCTGGCGTGTCCGAAGCATGTTGTTTACTAAGCGACGAAGGTGGCGTAGCAGTTCGTCTAGTCTGTACGACGCCAGCTCGCTCGTACCGACGTGGAAACCGAGCGTGGTTACAGGTCGTGGTATGCCAGCCAGCTAGCTGTTTCTTGATGTCGAATGTGGAGGCTCCGCGGATTGAAATGATCGCAGGTGTCGCCTTTTCACGCGGGTTGAAATGCCGGTGCAAGTACACATTCTTTGCGAGTTTCCGATGATTGCCGATGTTGGTGCATGTTTAGGGAACTTCCATGAGGTCTGCTCAACTGGAGGTGTGCCTGTGACCGGTCTTGCGTAGGCAGGAATGGTGGTGAAGTGGCCGTAGCATTGCAAGTAGTGAAGCAGATCCTCCGTGAGCAGTCGTAACGTGCTTTATTTGAACGTTTCAGCCTGAGTCTGGCTCTCATCAGGATTAAGGGTAGAGTTTGTTGGTGCTCAGCTTTATACAATTCTAAATGAGAGAGAGAGAAGAAGGAAAGAAAGAAAGAAAAAAGGAGAAAGAGCAATGAGAATATGAGGTGAACTACCCCGGCAGCCTCCTTCCACTCTCTTTCCTCTTCCTCCTCCCTCTCTCTCCCTTTTCTTCACCTTTCTATTTTTATTTCTTCTTTTTTCTGACGGTCACCAGTAGGATGCCCGTGGTCTGCGTATCCTTCTTTCCACTAACATATCGTTCCAGACTAGAAGGTGCCGCATGGCTCTGATGGTACGGTGTTGGGAAAAAAGCTTTTTAAAGAAGTTTAAGGGTTTAACTACTCAGCGCCTCATGGACATCTCGTCGTTGAAAGAGGGGCGCCGTGTATTGCCGCAGAGGCTGGAAAGCGGGTGCAATGCCAATTCTGGCCAGCTTCCGAATTACGCATGCAGTAGGAGCCTCCCAATTGTGCACAGGGTCTGTTGGGCATGTAATGCTTGGCTGAATTCATTACATAGTAAGGTAGAAACAGAAACAGACGACAGCTGTACTTAGGAAAAGTGGTTACACTTGGAAGTATTTTGAGTTGTTCAGTGCCCGTCGCAGCTGCAGTGCCGTGCACTCAGTTATTATTGTCATTATTACAGTTATTGTTTTCTAATGTCTTAATTGCTGCAAGTGTACCCGGATTCTAACTTATTCCTCTATCGAGGGTGTTAAATCGGTCGATAAGGAATGACTCGCGTTGTTAACACTCACGGTTTGATGAGCCCTTTCTCGAGGTGAAATGTGGAGGCTCCGCGGATTGTAATGATTGCAGGTGTTGCCTTATCATGCGGGCTGAAATGCCGGTGTATATACCTTATTTGCGAGTTTCCGATGACGGCTGATGTTGGTGCATGTTTAGGGAACTTCTGTGAGATCTTTTCGACTGTAGGTGCACCTGTGGCCGGTCTTGTGTAGGTAGGCATGGTGGTGGAGTAGCCGTAGCATTGCAAGTAGTCAAGTATATCCGCAGTGAGCAGTCATAACATAGTTTATTTCGACGTTTCAGCCAGAGTCTGGCCTTCATTAGGATTGAGAGCACAGTTTGTTGGTGGTCAGCTTTATACAATCTTAAATGATGGAGAGAGAAGAAGAAGAAGAAAAAGAAGAAGAAGAAGAAGAAAAGAAAAAAAGGAACAATGAGAATATGAGGTGCACTCTCCATAAGCCACAATAAACGTACCCTCGCGTCGTACATAAAAGACACTAAACATTTTCTTCGAGACATTGCAGGTCTGTGTGTGCCAAAAAACTCGTACTTGGTTACTTTTAATGTGCTCTCATTGTATACAAATAATCCTCACGAAGATGGCATAACCGCTTTGCAAAACATGTACATAGACCATAGACAACCTGACACCACAGATTTCTCTGCCATCGCAACTTTGACAAGAATGGGACGAGAATGGTCCTAAAAATAAATTCATTTGAATTTAACCAAGTATTTTTGACAAATCAGTGGGACCTATATGGGTACCAAAATGGCATCCAATTATGCCAACATATATATGGGAAAGATAGAATCCCAATTTCTTGCACAAGGTTCCTTGAAACCACTCTTATACAGAAAACGAGGATGAACTCAACTTCATCAACACTCACAACGCTGTACATCCGAACATACACCTAACACACGCCTACTCACGAGCAACCGTAAATTTTCTTGATGTTACTATAACGATAGAAGAAGACAAGCTTTCTCCAACCTTATATCGCAAACCAACTGATCGACAACAATACTTTCATTACCAGAGTGATCACCCGCGCGCCTCCAAAAGCAGTATTCCATACAGCCAGGCTAACTGGTTTAAGCGAATCTGCTCAAAAGATTCTGATTTTGACACGAGCTCACAGAGGCTAAAGCTTGTGCTCAATAAACAAAAATATTCCCCACATGTAATTGATGACGCCGTTCAAACAGCGAGAAAACTGAAGCGTGATGACTTACTTATGAAGCTACCACCACAAGAAGACCCGCAACGAACAAACCTCTGCTTAACACACAGCGCAAACTTCCCCGATGTAAACAAAATGCTTGAACGGCAATACAACATTATGGAACAAGTGAACGTCTCAAACACGCATTCCCATCCGCTCCAGGCGTCGTTTACCGACGACCACGCAACCTCAAAGACACACTTGGCCACTCTCAAATCAATAGTTCTTCATCATCAAAATAATAATAATAATAATAATAATAATAATAATAATAATAATAATAACCAGCCCTCACTACGTACACTGCAGGACAAAGGCCTCTTCCATGTTCCGCCAGTCAACTCGGCCCTGTGCTTGCTGCTGCCAATTTATACCCGCACACTTCTTAATTTCATCTGCCCACCTAACCTTCTGTCTACCCCTAACCTGCTTGCCTTCTCTCGGAAACCAGTTAGTTACCCTTTATGACCCGCGGTTATCCTGTCTACGCGCTACAGGACCGGCCCATGTCCTTTTTTCCTTCTTGATTTCAACTATGATATCCTTAACCCCCGTTTGTTCCATAATCCACTCTGCTCTCTTTTTGTGTATTAAGGTTACACCTACCATTTTTATTTCCATTGCTCGCTGCGTCATCCTCAATTGAAGCTGAACCCTCTTTGTAAGTCTCCAGGTTTCCGGTCCCCAATCAATACTTCACCTTCTACTAATTCATGCCAGCACTGTTTAAAGCCATGATGTCTTGTATGTAAAACTATGCAAGAAACAGACAAAGCAACCAGCACACAATCCAAGTTTTTGATTAACATACGAGGAAACCTAACATGTGATTCCTCTAATGTGGTATCCCTACTCGAATGCAACGTGTGCCGTATGCAGTACATCAGACAAACTTGAATACCATTTAAAATTTGTTTCAATAATTACAGAGCCCATGCGAAATCAGTTTCAAGTCAACCTCTATCAAAACATCTCAACCTTCCCGACCATGCATTCGATCAACTATCAGTAACACTGTTAGAAACGGGATTTAAATCAAACCGAGAACGGGAACAACGAGGGTCATACCTTATCCACCGATTTAACACCCTTGATAGAGGAATAAATGGGAATCCCGGTAAACTTGCAGCAATAAAGCATTAGAATACAATAACAGCAGTAATGACAATAATAACCGAGTTCACGGCGCTGCAGCTGCGACGGACACTGGACAACTCAAAGTACTTCCAAGTGTAAGAACTCTTCCTAAGTACAGCTGTCGTCTGTTTCTGTTTATACCTCGCTATCCAATCAATTGTGCCAAGCGTGACATGCTCAACAGCAACCCTGTGCACAATCGGGAGGTCCCTACTGCATGCATAATCCAGAAGCGTGCCAGAATTGACATTGCACCCGCTAGTCAGCCGCTGCTGCAATATGCGGCACCCCTCTTTCAACGACGAGATGTCCACGAGGCGCTGAGTAGTTAAAAGTTTAAACTTCTTAAAAATGCTCCTTTTTCCCACATAGAGCTGCCAGATCCATGGGGCACTCTCTGCTCTTGAACAATACGTTAGTGGAAGGAAGGATACGCAGACCGCGGACATCCTAAACGTGAACGTCAAAAATAAAAAGAAAAAAAGAGAAAGGGAGAGAGAAGAGAGAGAGAGGGAAGAGAAAAGAGAGTAGAAGGGGCGGGCGGGGGAGTCCACCTGATTTCTCATTGCTCTTTTTCTTTTTTATTTCTTTCTTTCCTTCGGCTGTCTCTCTCTTTCTCATTTAAGATTGTACAAAACTGAGCACCAACAAACTGTACCCTCAATCCTGACGAAGGCCAGACTCTGGCTGAAACGTCGGAATAAACCACGTTGTGACTGCTCATGGAGGATCTACTTGACTACTTGCAATGCTACGGCCACTCCAGCACAATGACTATATATATATATTTTTTTCATCCACTTTTCTTTCTTCTTATTTACATTCCATTGGTTCTAATAACTTCCCCTGTACATTCCTTGGCATTACTGTCTGTTAGATCTCATTAATATTGTGTTAAACACGGAAAAACGAGCCCTTAGGTATACACTTCTTTCCCTTATTTCATTTGAACGAGGGTCTCGTACTGGCAGACTACGTGTGTTTAGGTTGTATAAGAGGGACAATTATTCAGCTGCCCGCTCATAATAAGTTCACGTGCTACGTGACGCCAAACATGCGCATAAGAGTGTTTTCACACTCGCCATTTGGCTTATAGATGGCGCTGACTGTCACTCCTACTTCTAAATTCACATATAAACCCAACAAAGTAGATGGAGGGAAGGCCTCTTTGGTAGCTCAGTGGTTAGAGCATCGAACGCGTTATTAGAAGGTCGCAGGTTCGATTCCTGCCCACGGTTGGCTATTTTTTCATCCACTTTTCTTTCTTCTTATTTACATTCCATTGGTTCTAATAACTTCCCCTGTACATTCCTTGGCATTACTGTCTGTTAGATCTCATTAATATTGTGTTAAAACACGGAAAAACGAGCCCTTAGGTGTACACTTCTTTTCCTTATTTCATTTGAACGAGGGTCTCGTACTGGCAGACTAGGTGTGTTTAGGTTGTATAAGAGGGACAATTATTCAGGTGCCCGCTCATAATAAGTTCACGTGCTACGTGACGCCAAACATGCGCATAAGAGTGTTTTCACACTCGCCATTTAGCTTATAGATGGCGCTGACTGTCACTCCTACTTCTAAATTCACATATAAACCCAAAAAAGTGGATGGAGGGAAGGCCGCTTTGGTAGCTCAGTGATTAGAGCATCGAACGCGTTATTCGAAGGTCGTAGGTCCGATTCCTGCCCACGGCTGGCTACTTTTCATCCACTTTTCGTTCTTCCTATTTACATTCCATTGGTTCTAATAACTTCTCCTGTACATTCCTTGGCATTACTGTCTGTTAGATCTCATTAATATTGTGTTAAAACACGGAAAAACGAGCCCTTAGGTATACACTTGTTATCCATATATATATATATATATATATATATATATATATATATATATATATATATATATATATATATAAAGCGAGAAAGTGGCTGGTGGCCTTGAGGTCATCGAAGAAATTACCAAACAATTCAGTAGCCTGGAAACACTTGTTCGCCAGCAAGCAGACAAATTGGCTGAATACGAGAACAGGAGGAGGCGAAATAATTTGTTGTTCTTCGGCATCCCGGAGACGCCTACTGCTACTCTATGAGATTTGAAGAAAGCCATTGTTGATAATCTTGTTCACGAAACTCTGGACATCACTGCAATATCGGTAGATTGAATACACCGCTTAGGTAGACAAAGACTGAATACCACAAGTCCGGTAATAATGGATTTTCGGATTATAGAGAAAGTGAAAGCATACTTGGGAGCGCTACTAAACCAGAGGACAGCTTTATTGGAATCAGTCATGATTACGCTAAAGAAACAGTCATGCGCAGAAAAATGCTATGGTAACGTAGCGAAACAGAAACAGCTAACGGAGCGAAAGTAAAGCGGATATACGACAAGCTTAAAGTAAATGATAACGTCTATCGATGGGATGACGGAAAGAACATCCGCTGCCCATGTAAACGAAGACGATATATTGTGCCACACAAAGATAATCCGGATAACTCTGCCATGAGGATTTCAGAGACAGCAGGACCATGAGCTGGAATGTGCGGGAAGCGAGTTCTGCCGTCGTAATCGTAATTCAGACTGCTTTTAGTAAACGGGAAGAGCATAGTTAACAAAGTAGCAGAGCTCGAACATTTATTTTTTTCATATAGCCCACATGTAATTATGATAACTGAAACAAGGTTAAATAATACTATCGGAGACAGTTGAATTGTTCCTCTTGGTTGTAGGATCTTTAGGTGGGACAGAGATTGCCGAGGAGGTGGTGTTGCTCATGTGATTAAAAATGCAATAGTCGCAAGAAAGATGAATTGTACCTAGAAGTGGTCTGGTGTACGATTAATTATGCTATGTAGTGTATGAGATTGGAGCAGTGTACAGACTGCCCTAAACTCCACCTGAGTTCCCCAAATATTGAATATGTTTTGGGCTCTAATGTAAATGAAATAAAAGGATAATAATGGCTGGCGACTTCAACCTGCTTCACATTAACTGGGAAAAACTTTGCATGGGACCTGTTGAGACTTCTAGTGCTGATACGTTACTTGACGTCATTATTTGCTGTAATTTGAGTCAAATTGTGAAGGACTGTACGAGAGTTACCTTTACGTTGCAATCAGTGTTGGACTTGGTTTTCGTCTCTAGTAAAGTGTATGGTTATGATATACCAGTTGAAGATGTCTTATCTGACCACAGATTGATTTTTATGAATGTGATGTGTGGTCCCAGAGTCCGAACAAGACCTTATAAGCATGTTTATGCTAAAGATTATAGCGACGTAGATGATGCAGCTATCCTTGATTGTTTGGAGATTTCGCTTGATTCTTTTTCAGACCACGTAAGAGACGGAATCAGTCGAAACTTTCTGGAGACGTTTTAAAGAAATAGTACAGTACTGTATGGACAAATTTATATGCACGCTGAAAAAAATTAAAAAAAAACGACGCAGCCCACAGATGCATGATGATCTATGCATCGATCCATAGAAGCATCTTTCATACGAAACGCAATATAAAAGACTGCGAAGAAAAAAGATAGCGGCTACTGAAATTTTGATAATAAAAAAACCTAAAACAGAGCTGAGGCAAGCTGAAGAAACTTTTCTCAATAATACTCTCACAAGCTTTCTGCAGAATTGTCCACGAAAATTTAAAATTTTTTCCCAGGATGATGATGACAGAATTTAGACAATATTAGATGGAACGGAAATCGTACAAGAGGAGGGTTAAATTGCCAGCAGGTTCAATCACTACTTCTAGTCAGTGTTCATAAAAACTGCAGATGATACTCAAGAGTATCAGATACCTTTTCCGCTGACACGCATAAAACATGAAATCTGCATAACTCGTGAAGGAATATTTAACATGCTATTACTGTTAGACACAAAGAAAACTGCTGCACCTGACGGTAAACCGAGAAAGTTTTTGGGACGGTATGCAGAATGGTTGTCCTATTGTTACTCGTTACCCCAAGACTGGCTCAGTGCCATAGTAGTCGCAATATTTAAAAGTGGTAAACGATTGTTAGTGAACAACTATAGACCTGTATTTCTGACATATATGTGCTGTATTTGTAGAACACATATTATCGAAGCACCTAAGGAGTTTCTAGAGGACAATAATATATTATGCCCTTTCCAGCATGGCTTCAGATCTCGACTTTCTACTGTCACGCAACTTTTTCAAACAATTCAAGACTTCCCTACTTCTCTGGATGCATGTCAATGAATTCATGTCATATGTATAGATTTCGCAAAGGTATTTGAAAATGTATCTCACGATAAACCTTTTTTTAAACTTCACAGCTTAGCAATCGGTACGCAGTTGCTTGAATGGATTCGTGCATACTTATCACATCATGAACAAGCTGTTAAAATTAAAAAAATACTGCATTGAGCTATTTAGACGTTTATTCAGGAGTACCACAGAGATAAGTGCTAGGGCCTCTCGTGTTCCTGATATGTATAAATGACATAGATTCAGTTAGTAAATCACCGGTAAAAATTAAACATTTTGCTGACGACAGTGCCATTTATTGCCAAGTTACATTTGCAGACGACCAACTTAAAATCGACCGCTGTATTATCGCTAGGTGAGTGGTGCAGAAAATGGGGGACAAAAATTAATTACAAAAAGTCCACTTACACACACAATATGGAAAAGAAAATTCTGATTTTGTTTGAATATTAGATTGAGGACAGACTTCTGAATAGGGTGACAAGGTTTAAATACTTGGGTGTAATATTTACCGACTAATTAGGTTGGACTCAACACCAGCACATTTCGTAGTCAGCATTTAAAAAATTATGTTTCTTGAGGAAAAAATTTGCCCGCAGCTTCCCTCGGGGGAACACTGAGGAGGATGCGGAGCATATAATTGGTTAACGGGGTGTTAAAGTGCGACTTACTTGGGTCGATGGCTAAATTGGTTAATATGGTTGTGAAATGGGGTGTTAAATTGTGACTTACTTGGGTCGATGGCTAAATTGGTTAACGTGGTTGTAGGAGGGGGTGTTAAATGAGTGAACACGTACACACGTATGCGAAAGGACGGCGCTGGTCGAAGGGACGTCGATCATTGTGTTTGTGGATTCGTTGGAATTCATTTCACCGCGACCTTGGACGTCGACGCGCCGTACAAACCAACCGACGAGCGGCAACTGAGCGAGCGAGCGCCGACCTTGAGTATATATACAGCGCGACGGCGCATGCACTGTCAGCTGTTGAATGTTCTCGAAGGAGAAGCGCGCGCGCGGCACAAATGGCGACGGCGCGACGGCGCATGCGCTGTCAGCTGTCGAATGTTCTCGAAGGAGAAGCGGGCGCGGCACAGATGGTGGGCGACGGCGCGACGGCGCATGCGCGCGCGTCAGCTGTCGAATGTTCGAGAAGCGGTGCGGACGGCGCGGACGGCGCACTACAAGGCGCGAGTATAAGATGCTTCCGCATCTAAAAATACCGAAAGCAACGAGAGGGTATTACTATCGGCATATAAAACCTATATACGTCATGTTTTAGAATATGCCAGCGTAGTTTGGAGCCCGCATCAAGAGGTTCTAGAAAAAATTGGAGCGTATTCAGGGAATTTCTCCGCAGGTCATGGGATCGAATCCCGGCTGCGGCGGCTGCATTTCCAAAGGAAGCGAAAATGTTGTCGGCCCGTGTGCCCAGATTTGGGTGCAAGTTAGAGAACCCCAGATGGTCAAAATTTCCGGAGCCCTCCACTTCAGCGTCTCTCATAATCATATCGTGGTTTGCGGACGTTAAACCCCACAAAATCAAATCAGGTAATATCTTTACGCTTTATTTGTTCAAAGTGCAGGCGAAGAGACTTGGTAACGAACATGTTGAAGGAGTGCGAGTTAGAACTCTTGGAAGTAAGAAGACAGAAGTGTCGTTTGAAAAGATTTTTTCGGATATTTCATGAAAAAGTAAGAACAATGAGAATATATCGGCCGCAGGTTCGGATAGGTCGCAGGTACGGATCCTGCCCATGGCAAGTTGTCTTTTCACCCACTTTTCTTTCTTCTCATTTACATTACAATTTGCCTAATAACATCCCCTATACCTTCCTTGGCATTATTGTCTGTTAGATCCCATTATTATTATGTAAAACACGAAAAACGAGCCCTTAAGTATACACTTGTTTCCTTATTTATTAACGAGGGTGTCGCACTGGCAGACTTGGTGCCCCTAGGTTGTATACGGGGAATTATTGGTCAGCTGCCAGTTAGTAATAAGCTCACGTGCTATGTGACGCCAAAACAGGCTCATAAAGAGTGCGCCACACTCGCCGCCACGGCTACTAGTGGCGCTGACTGACACTCCCCCATTAAAATTGACAAAGACACCAAATAAAGTGGCTGGAAGATAGCTGTCGTGGTAGGTCAGTGGTAGAGCATCGAACGCATTATTCGAAGGTCGCAGGTTCAGATCCTGCCCATGGCAAGTTATCTTTTCACCCACTTTTCTTTCTTCTCATTTACATTATAATTGGCCTAATAACTTCCTGTGTACCTTTTTGGCATTATTGTCGGTTAGATCACATTAAATGTGTAAAACACGAAAAACGAGCCCTTAAGTATACACTTGTTTCCCTTATTCATTAACGAGGGTCTCGTACTGGCAGACTTGGTGCCTCTAGGTTGTATACGGGGAACTATTGATCAGCTGCCAGTCAGTAATAAGTTCACGTGCTACGTGACGCCTAAACAGGCTCATGAAGAGTGTGGCACACTCGCCGCCATGACTACTAGTGGCGCTGACTGACACTCCCACGTTTAAATTGACATAGATACCCAATAAAGTGGCTGGGGGATAGCTGTCGTGGTAGCTCAATGAAAGAGCAACGAACGAGTTATTCGAAGGTCGCAGGTTCGGATCCTTTCCACGGCAAATTATCTTGATTTGATTGATTTGTGGGGTCTAACATCCCAAAACCACTATATGATTATGAGAGATGCCGTAGTGGAGGACTCCGGAAATTTTGACCACCTGGGGTTCTTTAACGTGCACCCAAATCTGAGCACACGGGCCTACGACATTTCCGCCTCCATCGAAAATGCAGCCGCCGCAGCCGGGATTTGAACACGCGACCTGCAGGTGAGCAGCCGAGTACCTTAGCCACTAGACCACCGCGGCAGGGCCATGGCAAGTTATTTTTTCAATCACTTTTCTTTCTTCTCATTTACATTACAATTGGCCTAATAACTTCCCCTATACTTTTCTTGGCATAATTGTCTGTTAGATCCCATTACTATTGTGTAAAACACGAAAAACGAGCCCTTTAGTATACACTTGTTCCCCTTATTCATTAACGAGGGTCTCGTACTGGCAGACTTGGTGCCTCTAGGTTGTATACGGGGAACTATTGGTCAGCAGCCACTTAGTAACAAGTTCACGTGGTACGTGACGCCAAAACAGGCTCATAAAAATTGTGCTACACACGCCACCATGGCTACTAGTGGCGCTGAATGACACTCTCACGTTTGAATTGACATAGATACCCAATAAATTGGCTGGGGGATAGCTGTCGTGGTAGCTCAGTGGTAGAGCATCGAACGCGTTATTCAAAGGTCGCAGATTCGGATCCTGCCCCCCGCAAGTTATCTTTTAACCCAAATTTCTTTCTTCTCATTTACAATACAATTGGCCTAATAATGTCCCCTATACCTTCCTTGGCATTATTGTCTGTTAGATCCCATTCTTATTGTGTAAAACACGAAAAACGAGCCCTTAAGTATACACTTGTTTGCCTTATTCATTAACGAGGGTCTCGTACTGGCAGACTTGGTGCCTCTAGGTTGTATACGGGGAAATATTCGTCAGCTGCCAGTTAGTAATACGTTCACGTGCTACGTGACGCCAAACAGGATCATAAAAAGTGGGCTACACACGCCGCCATGGCTACTAGTGGCGCTGAATGACACTACAACGTTTAAAATTGACATAGATACCCAATAGTGTGGCTGGGGGGATAGCTGTCATGGTAGCTCAGTGGTAGAGCATCGATCGCATTATTCGAAGGTCGCAGGTTCAGATCCTGCCCATGGCACGTTATCTTTTCACCCACTTTTCTTTCTTCTCATTTACAATACAATTGGCTTAATAACTTCCTATATACCTTCTTGGCATTAATGTCTGTTAGATCTCATTATAATGTGTAAAACACGAAAAACGAGCCCTTAAGTATACACTTGTTTCCCTTATTCATTAACGAGGGTCTCGTACTGGCAGACTTGGTGTCCCTAGGTTGTATACGGGGGACTATTGGCCAGCTGCCAGTCAGTAATAAGTTCACGTGCTACGTGACGCCTAAACAGGCTCATAAAGAGTGTGGCACACTCGCTGCCATGGCTACTAGTGGTGCTGACTGACATTCCCACGTTTAAATTGACATAGATACCTAATAAAGTGGCTGGGGGGATAGCTGTCGTGGTAGGTCAGTGGTAGAGCATCGAACGCATTATTCGAAGGTCGCAGGTACGGATCCTGCCCATGGCAAGTTGTCTTTTCACCCACTTTTCTTTCTTCTCATTTACATTACAATTTGCCTAATAACATCCCCTATACCTTCCTTGGCATTATTGTCTGTTAGATCCCATTATTATTATGTAAAACACGAAAAACGAGCCCTTAAGTATACACTTGTTTCCCTTATTTATTAACGAGGGTGTCGCACTGGCAGACTTGGTGCCCCTAGGTTGTATACGGGGAATTATTGGTCAGCTGCCAGTTAGTAATAAGCTCACGTGCTATGTGACGCCAAAACAGGCTCATAAAGAGTGCGCCACACTCGCCGCCACGGCTACTAGTGGCGCTGACTGACACTCCCCCATTAAAATTGACAAAGACACCAAATAAAGTGGCTGGAAGATAGCTGTCGTGGTAGGTCAGTGGTAGAGCATCGAACGCATTATTCGAAGGTCGCAGGTTCAGATCCTGCCCATGGCAAGTTATCTTTTCACCCACTTTTCTTTCTTCTCATTTACATTATAATTGGCCTAATAACTTCCTGTGTACCTTTTTGGCATTATTGTCGGTTAGATCACATTAAATGTGTAAAACACGAAAAACGAGCCCTTAAGTATACACTTGTTTCCCTTATTCATTAACGAGGGTCTCGTACTGGCAGACTTGGTGCCTCTAGGTTGTATACGGGGAACTATTGATCAGCTGCCAGTCAGTAATAAGTTCACGTGCTACGTGACGCCTAAACAGGCTCATGAAGAGTGTGGCACACTCGCCGCCATGACTACTAGTGGCGCTGACTGACACTCCCACGTTTAAATTGACATAGATACCCAATAAAGTGGCTGGGGGATAGCTGTCGTGGTAGCTCAATGAAAGAGCAACGAACGAGTTATTCGAAGGTCGCAGGTTCGGATCCTTTCCACGGCAAATTATCTTGATTTGATTGATTTGTGGGGTCTAACATCCCAAAACCACTATATGATTATGAGAGATGCCGTAGTGGAGGACTCCGGAAATTTTGACCACCTGGGGTTCTTTAACGTGCACCCAAATCTGAGCACACGGGCCTACGACATTTCCGCCTCCATCGAAAATGCAGCCGCCGCAGCCGGGATTTGAACACGCGACCTGCAGGTGAGCAGCCGAGTACCTTAGCCACTAGACAACCGCGGCGGGGCCATGGCAAGTTATTTTTTCAATCACTTTTCTTTCTTCTCATTTACATTACAATTGGCCTAATAACTTCCCCTATACTTTTCTTGGCATAATTGTCTGTTAGATCCCATTACTATTGTGTAAAACACGAAAAACGAGCCCTTTAGTATACACTTGTTTCCCTTATTCATTAACGAAGGTCTCGTACTGGCAGACTTGGTGCCTCTAGGTTTTATACGGAGGACTATTGGTCAGCATGCCAGTCAGTAATAAGTTCACGTGCTACGTGACGCAAAAACAGGCTCATAAAAATTGTGCTACACACGCCACCATGGCTACTAGTGGCGCTGAATGACACTCTCACGTTTGAATTGACATAGATACCCAATAAATTGGCTGGGGGATAGCTGTCGTGGTAGCTCAGTGGTAGAGCATCGAACGCGTTATTCAAAGGTCGCAGATTCGGATCCTGCCCCCCGCAAGTTATCTTTTAACCCAAATTTCTTTCTTCTCATTTACAATACAATTGGCCTAATAATGTCCCCTATACCTTCCTTGGCATTATTGTCTGTTAGATCCCATTCTTATTGTGTAAAACACGAAAAACGAGCCCTTAAGTATACACTTGTTTGCCTTATTCATTAACGAGGGTCTCGTACTGGCAGACTTGGTGCCTCTAGGTTGTATACGGGGAAATATTCGTCAGCTGCCAGTTAGTAATACGTTCACGTGCTACGTGACGCCAAACAGGATCATAAAAAGTGGGCTACACACGCCGCCATGGCTACTAGTGGCGCTGAATGACACTCCAACGTTTAAATTGATATAGATACCCAATAAGTAGGCTGGGGGGATAGCTGTCAGTGGTAGCTCAGTGGTAGAGCATCGATCGCATTATTCGAAGGTCGCAGGTTCAGATCCTGCCCATGGCACGTTATCTTTTCACCCACTTTTCTTTCTTCTCATTTACAATACAATTGGCTTAATAACTTCCTATATACCTTCTTGGCATTAATGTCTGTTAGATCTCATTATAATGTGTAAAACACGAAAAACGAGCCCTTAAGTATACACTTGTTTCCCTTATTCATTAACGAGGGTCTCGTACTGGCAGACTTGGTGTCCCTAGGTTGTATACGGGGGACTATTGGCCAGCTGCCAGTCAGTAATAAGTTCACGTGCTACGTGACGCCTAAACAGGCTCATAAAGAGTGTGGCACACTCGCTGCCATGGCTACTAGTGGTGCTGACTGACATTCCCACGTTTAAATTGACATAGATACCTAATAAAGTGGCTGGGGGGATAGCTGTCGTGGTAGGTCAGTGGTAGAGCATCGAACGCATTATTCGAAGGTCGCAGGTTCGGATCCTGCCCACGGCAAGTTATGTTTTCACCCACTTTTCTTTTTTCTAATTTACATTACAATCGGCCTAATAACTTCCCCTATACCTTCCTTGGCACTATTGTCTTTTAGAGGTGGGAAGACGAAGAAGTGTGTTTTGAATAGGAGCTACTTCTGCTAACTTTAGCGTATTTCAGTTGTAATTTAAGTCTGTTGATCAGTTTTCGCTGCTCCCTTGGAGGGGATGGATGTAGACCACCCTGGGCGCCTGCCGGCACCAGCGGCGTCAGCGGCGGCTGCCTTCAGGAAACGGATGGGACAAGCGAGTGACAGCGACAGTGAAGATACTCATGCTTACTATCTCAGCAGTGAGGACTTTTCAGATGACGGTTTCCAACCTGTGCTGAGCCGCAAAGCGAAGAGGAGGAACATGAGGACATCGTCATCCTCAACTATTCAAACTGTAAGTGAAGCGCCAAAATCGAACACTTATACCATCCTGTTTCTGCCTGCACTTCCTACCGTCAGCATGAAACGCCTTAACAGACAGTCTGTGTCGAGGTCTCTGGAAACGCTCGTGCCAAATGAGATCACTGACATAAGAGTGAACGACAGAAAGAATATACTGGCTGTGGACGTTTTGCACGCAAGTGCGTTGGGCGTTCTGCGCAGGGTAACTGACTTGGACGGCAACCAGGTGCGCTCTCATGTTCCCTTAGGATGTGATGTAGTAACCGGCGTGATCTACGACATAAATGTGGCTATTTCCAATAATGACTTACAATTTCTTGTCAAGTCAACAACTGATACTCCAATTGTTGATATCACCCGGATAGGCAAGTCTCGCTGTGTGAAGATTGCGTTTAAGAGCACATCACTCCCCTCTCATGTGAAGGTGGGGTACTTCAGACATGCTGTGCGGCCTTTCATTCCAAAGCCTCTCCAGTACCGTAAATGCATGAAACTTGGACATGTGAGCAGCGTCTGTGAGAATTTGGTGGTATGCCACCGCTGCGCCGAGCCCCATGAAGCGGATAAGTGCGTCGCAACTGTCAAGAAATGCTCTAATTGCAATGGATCCCATGAAGCCACATCGAAGGACTGCCCGCGGATTCAGAAGGAAATTGCCATTTTGAAGGAGAGGGTGCGCGATCACTCATATCATCGAGAAGCCGCAGCTGAAGTCAGAAGGCGTCGTTCACGTCGACGTCGGTCTTCAAGGACGCCCGCTACCTCCTCGATACGTTTGCGAGATCCCTCATCAGTACCACCTCCTTTGCCTCCCAGACCACATGCCGTGGGAAAGGCTGTAAAGGACAAAGCCAGTCAGCATACCCTAACTGCCACAGAGTGGCCTGCACTTCAAAGGGAAGCAGCATCAAGCGAACCGAAGAAGTTTCATGACGGCCAGTCCGTGATCCTGGTTTGAGATCTTTCCAACCAAGACAGGCAAGTGACTGCAATCGTGCAATAATTAATTGCCACGATTCGCACGCTACTGAGCAGCATACAATCTCCGTCTGCTAAGAGTGCACTGCAAATACTGGATGCACTGAATCCGGTTCTTGCTAACTTCGTATAAGCACAATGGCTCAACAAAATCTCATCTTCCGCATTGAAGTTAAAAGTGCGTCGATTTTTCAGGGGAATGCCAGAGGCATGAAGTCCCGTATCTTGGACTTTCGCCAATTTGTCCGGGCCCATCGATTCCCCATACTTGTCATATGTGAACCAAACGTATCAACGCCTTATAGATTGTCCGGTTATGAAGCTTTTTGTTCAGCCGCTTGCGAAGAACGAAGCAAAGTAATTGTTTACATTCGCACAGACTTGACTTATCTTTCGCACCCAATAAGTTCAAATGACGACAATCAGTACGTGTGTCTTCGTGTAAAGAAGAATGCAGTTTCGTTCCCGCTTATTGGTGGATATATATCTCCGTCATCGCGATTTGACTGCGACAGATTAAAAGACATCTTAATGAGGACCGATGAGCCTTGGATCATCACCGGTGACTTCAACGCCCATCACATGCTTTGGGAGAGATCTAGGATGAATGCCAGGGGCCGGAACATTGTTACATTCGCTTCCGATTACGACCTTTCCATCATGAACGATGGTACCCCCACGTATCTGTGGGGTCTCACGTATGGGAGTTGTCTTGACCTGACATTGGTGTCACGGTCCTTCTCTTACAAAGTTAAATGGTTTTGCGATATTGAGACTCATGGGAGTGATCACATACCCACCTACGTGACGATTGATGGTATCATAAAAAATTTCTCTTCCGGTGTTGTAATTGGCACTGACTGGTCGATGTTTACATCGCATGTTGAGGACGCTTGCCAAGAAGGCCTCGCCTGCAGCCTGGAAAATACCATAGTGGAAGCTATGCAAGCGTCCAAATGTAAATTACCTTTTTCGTCTAAAATAACACAGTTTGACATCGAACTGGAAAAATTACGAGTTATACGAAGGCGTGCTGAACGACGATACAGACGCACAAGATCAATTTACAATCTGAGAGAAGCAAGGCTGCTCCAGAAAAGATTCAACGACGCATTTACAAGCTGGAGAGCGAACGCTGGAAAGCATTCTGCGAATCTCTAGACCCTTATAAACCACTGTCATATATCTGAAGAACAGTTCGTGGTCTTTGCTCCTCTCCGCAACAACGGCACCCTTTTAAAGCTTTGGCACTCCATCATGGAAAAACAGAACTCGAGGTGGCTGAAGAATTTTGCACGAGAGTTGCCGGGAATATTATGAACGAGAGCATCGACACCGTGATCGTTCCTGAGACGCGATTACCAGAAATGAACATTCCATTAACCATGGAAGAACAGGAAGGTGCTTTAGTCGCTTCTAAGCGCATGCTATCGCCAGGTCCTGATGGTATTAATTATAGTGCGTTGGGACACCTTGGACAAAAAGCCAAAAAAGAACTTTTAACATGATTCAACAACTCCTGGCTCAGCGGCAGGGTTCCCCGAGAATTGAAAATAAGTCGATTAATACCACTTTTGAAACCGGGAAAATCACCATTGGACTTGACAGCGTATCGCCCTATTGCCGTCGCAAGCTGCCTCGGAAAAGTGATGGAAAGAATGGTTCTATTTCGTCTCGAGTGGTACTTGGAACGATACACCAAATACCCTTTTGCATGGCAGGCTTTCGTCGGGGCCGCTCCTCCATCGACTGTGTGCTTGACTTATCGACATTTGTTCAACAAGAAAAAAGTCGCAAGTGCATAACAGTGGCACTCTTTCTTGACGTGAAGGGTGCATATGATAATGTAGCTCACGATGCCATCCTCGCTTCTCTCGCAGCAATGGGCATTGGTGGACGAATGTTTCATTAGATAAAAGATTATATAACTGGCAGGTGTTTCTTTGTGCAAACATATGAGGGTACAACTGCTGAACATTACACCTACTGCGGAGTACCTCAGGGAGGTGTTTTCGGCCCCACATTGTTCAATGTTGCCCTCATAAGTCTGGTGAAGGTTCTGCCAAAGTCGGTGTGCCTATCCATATACGCCGATGATACTTGCCTCTGGAGTGCTGCAGTTACTAGCCCTCAGGTGCGTGCACGAATACAGCGGGCAGCAACCCTCACAACAGCCTACCTTCAGAGACAAGGCCTAACTATATCAACTATGAAGTGCGCCTTGATGGCATTTACACGCAAACCAATGACGCCATACCCTGTTTACATCAATGAACTGAGTGTCAAATATGCACGGACGCATCGTTTCCTGGGCATAATAATCGACAGAAGTCTCTCGTGGAGCCCACATTGTGCGTACTTGAAGAAGAGACTGCTATCTATTGTGCATATAATGAAATTCATGTGCGGGAAAGCATGGGGAACTTCTGTGGCCTCCATGCTACAGCTGTACAGAGCCCTATTTCTGGGTCTATTGCGCTACAGCTTTCCAGTACTGACACTTGCAAATCCAATACTCATTCATTGGAGAGTTTGCAGGGTCAGGCACTGCGTATCTGCCTAGGACTGCCCTGATGCGCTTCTACTTATGCCACAATCATGCTTGCCAAAGACCATCCGGTCAGGACATATAGAGTTGTAGATTGCCTCAGAGCGCACATTCGACATGCTAGCCGTGTCCCCGACCACTACTTGGCCCTTCTACCCTCCAGAAGACCACGTGCTACGTTTTCAGACGTCATAGCCAAGCACCTAAACAGCGTTCCATCAGGATATACGCCAGCTGCGAGAATGAAATGTCCTTTGTGGTGCCTCGACCAGCCGCAAGTACGTCTAGAAATTCCAGGAATCAAAAAGAAAAGCAATCACTCCAGAGTAGCATCGAAGCAAGCAACACTATTATTACATGAGTTGTACTTAGACCGAACGCAGATATACACTGATGGGTCCGTCTCGTCCAGCAGCTCATCAGATGCCACTGTAATTCCGGCTGCAGCAAGGACAATCAAGTTTAAGTTGTCGCATATGACTACATCTACGGCATCAGAGCTTGCTGCTATAAGGGCTGCTTTACAATATCTAGTTCAAGAACGTCCAGGAAAATGGGTCATATTCTGTGATTTGAAGGCAGCGCTTCAGAGTTTGCAGTCTGCCATGCGTAGGAGGAGTCATGACCAATTGGTACAAGAAATAAGACTGCCATCATTAAGCTCTAGCACGAGGGCATGATATTATATATCAATGGCTGCTTGGACATATTGGTATTACCGGAAATCAATTAGCCGATGATGCAGCCCGCTCAGCCCATGAAGGAACCCGTATAGTCCCGATTCCTCTATCAAGGAATGATGCAGCAAGACAACTTTACCTGCTGGCTCGAGCTCTCACATGGACGTTCTGGTCGTCTACCAGCTTCCAAAGGTGTCAATTTTATGAACTGGATCCTTCGCTCAAGCTAAAGCTACAATCACAACTTTCCCGCTCCAATGCGACACTGTTATGCCGCCTTTGGTTGGGTGTTGCATTTAAAAAGGTGTACTTCTTTCGCATTGGTATGGCAGACACTCCTACATGCGAATACTGCGGAGCTGAAGAGACCATCGAACAGGTCCTGTGCAGCTGCACTTGCTACGACACACAGCGATGCCAGCTCCGGATGGTTTTGAATCAACTTGACCCCGGACCATTTTGTGTGCACAAGATACTAGGACCTTGGGCATCTGCCTCAGTTGCGCAAAAAGCAACTAAAGCACTGCTAATTTACCTAAAGTCAACAAACCTGAGCGACCGCCTGTAGACTATGTGTGCTCCCCGAGTGTGCTCGTGATTGTGTGTACCTTCTCATCTCTCTGCAACCTCTCTTCTCCCCTTTATCCCTACCCCAGTGCAGGGTAGCAAACCGGATGTGCGTCTGGTTAACCTCCCTGCCTTTCCTTGCATCTTTATATCTCTCTCTCTCTCTCTTGTCTGTTAGATCCCATAATTAATATGTCAAACACGAAAAACGAGCACTGAAGTAAACACTTGTTTCCCTTATTTATTAACGAGGGTCTCGTACTGGCAGACTTGGTGCATCTAGGTTGTATACAGGGAACTATTGGTCAGCTGCCAGTTAGTAATAAGTTCACGTGCTATGTGACGCCAACATAGGCTCATAAAGAGTGTGCCACACTTGCCGCCATGGCTACTAGTGGCGCTGACTGGCACTCCCCAATTTAAATTGACGTAGATACCCAAAAAAGTGGCTGAAGGGATAGCTGTCGTGGTAGGTCAGTGTTAGAGCATCAAACCCATTATTTGAATGTCGCAGGTTTGGATCCTGCCCATGGCAAGTTATCGTTTCACCCACTTTCCTTTCTTCTCCTTTACATTACAATTAGCCTAATAACTTCTCCTATATTTTACTTGGCATTATTGCCTGTTAGATCTCATTATTATTGATTAAAACACGAAAAACCAGCCCTTAAGTATACAGTTGTTTCCCTTATTCATTAACGAGGGTCTCGTACTGGCAGACTTAGTGCCTCTAGGTTGTATACGGGGGACTATTGGTCAGCTGCCGGTTTGTAATAAGATCACGTGCTACGTGACGCCAAAACAGGCTCATAAAGAGTGTGGCAAACTCGCCGCCATGGCTACTGGTGGCGCTGACTGACACTCCCACGTTTAAATTGACGCAGATACCAAATAAAGTGGCTGTGGGGATAGCTGTCGTGGTAGCTCAGTGGTAGAGCACTGAACGCGTTATTCGAAGGTCGCCGGTTCGGATCCTGCCCACGGCAAGTTGTCTTTTCAACCACTTTTCTTTCTTCTCATTTACATTACAATTGGCATAATAACTTCCCCTATGCCTTCCTGGGCATCATTGTCTGTTAGAACCAATTATTTTGTGTAAAACACGAAAAACGAGCCCCTAAGTATACACTTGTTTTCCTTATTCATTAACGAAGGTCTCGTACTGGCAGACTTGGTGCCTCTAGGTTTTATACGGAGGACTATTGGTCAGCTGCCAGTCAGTAATAAGTTCACGTGCTACGTGACGCAAAAACAGGCTCATTAAGAGTGTGCCACACTCGCCGCATTGGCGACTAGTGGCGCTGACTGACACTCCCACGTTTAAATTAACATAGATATCCAATAAAGTGGCTGGGGGGATAGCTGTCGTGGTAGCTCAGTGGTACAGCATCGAACGTGTTATTCGAAGGTCGGAGGTTCGGATCCTGCCCAGGGCAAGTTATCTTTTCACCCACTTTTTTTCTTCACAGTTACGTTACAATTGGCCTAATAACTTCTCCTATATTGTCCTTGGCATTATCCTGTTAGACCCCATAATTATTGATTAAAACACAAAAAACCAGCCCTTAAGTATACAGTTGTTTCCCTAATTCATTAACGAGGGTCTCGTACTGGCAGACTTGGTGCCTCTAGGTTGTATATGGGGGACTAGTGGTCAGCTGCCAGTCAATAATAAGTTCACGTGGTACGTGACGCCAAAACAGTCTCATAAAGAGTGTGGCGCACTCACCGTCATGGCTCTTAGTGGCGCTGACTGACATTCCCGCGTTTCTATTGATATAGATACCCAATAAAGTAGCTGGGGGGATAGCTGTCGTGGTAGCTCAGTGGTAGAGCATCGAACGCGTTATTCGAGGGTCGCAGGTTTGGATCCTGCCCATGGCAAGTTATCGTTTCACCCACTTTTATTTCTTCTCATTTACATTACAATTGGCCTAATAACTTCCCCTATACATTCCTTGGCATTATTGTCTGCTAGATCCCAATATAATGTATAAAACACGAAAAACGAGCCCTTAAGTAAACACTTGCTTCCCTTATTCATTAACGAGGGTCTCGTACTGGCAGACTTGGTGCCTCTAGGTTGTATACGGGGGACTATTGGTCAGCTGCCAGTCAGTAATAAGTTCACGTGGTACGTGACGCCAATACAGTCTAATAAAGAGTGTGGCACACTCGCCGCCATGGCTCTTAGTGGCGCTGACTGACACTCCCACGTTTAAATTGACATAGATACCCAAAAAATTCCGCCATATCCACGAAGTGAATGATGATGAGTGGGCGAAGCTCCGGAGGTAAACCTGGTAAACCATGAATCCTCTGTACATTTTGCCCACTCGATTTTATTACATCGCTCCCCCTAGCGTACGTCGCCGCACTAAATCGAACGATTGCCTTCAACCAATGACACGCGCCATATGTGACATCATTCCTATTTTATAAGATCTCGCGTCTTTCATCAACTACAAGTACCGCTTTCTAGTTTATAACATCTTGCATCTTTTCATCATCAGCTACAAGTACCACCATCTAGTAAACACTACAAGAACTAAACGAGAGGTGGCTACATACAGGAGACGGTACCGCCATCTAGTGAACACTGCAAGAACTAAACTAGAGGTGGCTAGATACAGGGGACGGTACCGCCATCTAGTGAACACTGCAAGAACTAAACTAGAGGTGGCTACATACAGGCTACAGGGGACGCACAGCCCACGCCCTAAGGAGCTTCGCCCCTAAAAAGTGGCTGGGGGGATAGTTGTCGTGGTACGTCAGTGGTAGAGCATTGAACGCATTATTCGAAGGTCGCAGGTTTGGATCCTGCCCATGGCAAGTTATCGTTTCACCCACTTTTCTTTCTTCTCATTTACATTACACTTGGCCTAATAACTTTCCCTATACCTTCCTTGGCATTATTGTCTGCTAGATCCCATTATAATGTGTAAAACACGAAAAACGAGCCCTTAAGTAAACACTTGCTTCCCTTATTAATTAACGAGGGTCTCGTACTGGCAGACTTGGTGCCTCTAGGTTGTATACGGGGGACTATTGGTCAGCTGCCAGTCAGTAATAAGTTCACGTGGTACGTGACGCCAAAACAGGCTCATAAAGAGTGTTGCACATTCGCCGCCATGGCTACTAGTGGCACTGACTGACACTCCCACGCTTAAATTGACATAGATACCCAATAAAGTGGCTGTGGGGATAGCTGTCGTGGTAGCTCAGTGGTGCAGCATCGAACGCGTTATTCGAAGGTCACAAGTTCGGATCCTGCCCACGGAAAGTTATCTTTTCACCCACTTTTTTTCACAGTTACGTTACAATTGGCCTAATAACTTCTCCTATAATTTCCTTGGCATTATCCTGTTAGATCCCATAATTATTGATTAAAACACGAAAAACCAGCCCTTAAGTATACAGTTGTTTCCCTTATTCATTAACGAGGGTCTCGTACTGGCAGACTTAGTGCCTCTAGGTTGTATACGGGGGACTATTGGTCAGCTGCCGGTTAGTAATAAGATCACGTGCTACGTGACGCCAAAACAGGCTCATAAAGAGTGTGGCACACTCGCCGCATTGGCGACTAGTGGCGCTGACTGACACTACCACGTTTAAATTGACATAGATATTCAATAAAGTGGCTGGGTGGATAGCTGTCATGGTAGCTAAGTGTAGAGATCGAACGCGTTATTCTAAGGTCGCAGGTTTGGATCCTGCCCATGGCAAGTTATCGTTTCACCCACTTTTCTTTCTTCTCATTTACATTACACTTGGCCTAATAACTTCCCCTATACCTTCCTTGGCATTATTGTCTGCTAGATCCCACTATATTGTGCAAAACACGAAAAAACGAGCCCTTAAGTAAACACTTGCTTCCCTTATTCATTAACGAGGGTCTCGTACTGGCAGACTTGGTGCCTCTAGGTTGTATACGGGGGACTATTGGTCAGCTGCCAGTCAGTAATAAGTTCACGTGGTACGTGACGCCAAAACAGGCTCATAAAGAGTGTGGCACATTCGCCGCCATGGCTACTAGTGGCGCTGACTGACACTCCCACGCTTAAATTGACATAGATACCCAATAAAGTGGCTGTGGGGATAGCTGTCGTGGTAGCTCAGTGGTACTGCATCGAACGCATTATTCGAAGGTCGCAGGTTCGGATCCTGCCCACGGAAAGTTATCTTTTCACCCACTTTTTTCACAGTTACGTTACAATTGGCCTAATAACTTCTCCTATATTTTCCTTGGCATTATCCTGTTAGATCCCATAATTATTGAATAAAACACGAAAAACCAGCCCTTAAGTATACAGTTGTTTCCCTTATTCATTAACGAGGGTCTCGTACTGGCAGACTTAGTGCCTCTAGGTTGTATACGGAGGACTATTGGTCAGCTGCCGGTTAGTAATAAGATCACGTGCTACGTGACGCCAAAACAGGCTCATAAAGAGTGTGGCACACTCGCCGCATTGGCGACTAGTGGCACTGACTGACACTCCCACGTTTTAAATTGACATAGATATTCAATGACGCTAACATCATCTTAATACATAAGAAAGGAGATGACAAGGACTTGAAGAATTACAGGCCGATCAGCTTGCTCTCTGTGGTATACAAGCTATTTACAAAGGTAATTGCTAACATAGTAAAGAAAACATTAGAATTTAATCAACCAAAGGAAAAAAGCAGGATTTCGAACAGGCTACTCAACAATTGACCACATTCATACTATCAATCAGGTAATAGAGAAATGCTCAGACTTTAATCAACCACTATACATAGCCTTCATAGATTACGAGAAGGCGTTTGATTCAGTAGAAATATCAGCCGTCATGCAAACACTGCGGAATCAGGGCGTAGATGAAGTATATATAAACATTCTGGAAGAAATATACAGGGGATCAACTGCTACCATAGTGCTTCATAAAGAAAGCAACAGAATACCAATCAAGAAGGGTGTAAGGCAGGGGGACACAATTTCCCCAATGCTATTTACCACGTGCTTACAGGAGGTTTTCAGAAGCCTAGAATGGGAACAGTTAGGGATAAGAGTCAATGGAGAATACCTTAGTAACCTGCGCTTCGTCGATGACAATGCATTACTGAGTAACTCAAAGGACGAATTGTAACTCATGAATACGGAGGTAGACAAGGAGAGCAGAAATGTGGATCTCAAAATTAATCAGCAGAAAACGAAAGTAATGTACAACAACCTCGGAAAAGAGCAGCGCTTCGAGATAGGTGATAGTGTACTTCAAGTTGTAAAAGACTATGTCTACTTAGGGCAGGTAATAACCGCAGAGCCGAACCACGAGATTGAAGTAACTAGAAGAATAAGAATGGGGTGGAGTACATTCGGCAAGCACTCTCAAATTATGACAGGTAGATTGCCACTATCCCTCAAGAGGAAGGTATATAACAGCTGTATCTTGCCGGTACTTAGTTACGGAGCAGAAACCTGGAGACTTACAAAGAGGGTTCAGCTTAAATTGAGGACGACGCAGCGAGCAATGGAAAGAAAAATGGTTGGTGTAACCTTAAGAGACAAGAAGAGAGCAGAGTGGATTAGGGAACAAACGGGGGTTAAGGATATCATAGCTGAAATCAAGAAGAAGAAATGGACATGGGCAGGGCATGTAGTGCGTAGACAGGATAACCGCTGGTCATTAAGGGTAACTGACTGGATTCCCAGAGAAGGGAAGCGGGTTAGGGGGGAGACAGAAGGTTAGGTGGGCAGATGAGATTAAGAAGTTTGCGGGTATAAATTGGCAGCAGAAAGCACAGGACTGGGTTAACTGGCGGAACATGGGAGAGGCCTTTGTCCTGCAGTGAACGTAGTCAGGCTGATGATGATGATGATACTGATATTCAATAAAGTGGCTGGGTGGATAGCTGTCATGGTAGCTAAGTGGTAGAGATCGAACGCCTTATTCGAAGGTCGCAGGTTCAGATTCTGCCCACGGCAAGATATGTTTTCACCCACTTTTCTTTCTTCTAATTTACATTACAATTGGCCTAATAACTTCCCCCATACCTTCCTTGGCATCATTGTCTGTTAGATTCCAATAATATTGTGTAAAACACAAAAAACGAGCCCTTAAATATACACTTGTTTCCCTTATTCATTAAAGAGGGTCTCGTACTGGCAGACTTGGTGCCTCTAAGTTGTATACGGAGACTATTGGTCAGCTGCCAGTTAGTAATAAGTTTACGTGCTACGTGACGCTAAAACAGGCTGATAATGAGTGTGCCACACTCGCCGCCATGGCTACTAGTAGCGCTGACTGACACTCCCACGTTTAAATTGACTTAGATACCCAATAAAGTGGCTGGGGGATAGCTGTCGTGGTAGCTCAGTTTTAAAGCATAAAACGCGTTATTAGAAGGTAGCAGGTTCGAATCCTGCCCACGGCAAGTTATCTTTTCACCCACTTTTTTCACATTTACGTTACATTTGGCCTAATAACTTCTCCTATATTTCCTTGGCATTATTGCCTGTTAGATCCCATTATTATTGATTAAAGCACGAAAAACCAGCCCTTAAGTATACACTCGTTTCCCTATTCATTAACGAGGGTCTCGTACTGGCAGACTTGGTGCCTCTAGGTTGTATACGGGGGACTATTGTCAGCTGCCAGTCAGTAATAAGTTCACGTGCTACGTGACGCCCAATACAGGCTCTAAAAGAGTGTGGCCACACTCGCCGCCATGGCTACTTAGTGGCGCTGACTGACACTCCCACGTTTAAATTGACATAGATACCCAAAACAATTCCGCCCATATCCACGAAGTGAATGATGATGAGTGGGCGAAGCTCCGGAGGTAAACTGGTAAACCATGAATCCGTCTGCTACCTTTTTGCCCACTCGATTTTATTCAATCGCTCACCCTAGCGTAACGTCGCCCGCCACTAACTAATCGAATCGATTGCCTTCAATCCAATGACACGCCGCCATATGCCTGACCTTCATTCCTATTTTATAAGCATCTCGCCGTCTTTCATCAACTACAAGTACCGCTTTCTAGTTTATAACATCTTGCATCTTTTCATCATCAGTACAGTACCACCATCTAGGTAAACCACTACAAGAACTCTAACGAGAACGGTGGCTACCATACAGGAGACGGTTACCGCATATCTAGTTGAACACTGCACGAACATAAACTAGAGGTGGCTAGATCCAGGGACTGGTACCGCCATCTAGTGAACACTGCAAGAACTAAACTAGAGGTGGCTACATACAGGCGGCTACAGGGACGCCAACAGCACACTCCCTTAAGGAGCTTCGCCCCTAAAAAGTGGCTGGGGGATAGTTGTCGTGGTACGTCAGTGGTAGAGCATTGAACGCATATTCGAAGGTCGCAGGTTTGGATCCTGCCCATGGCAAGTTATCGTTTCACCCACTTTTCTTTCTTCTCATTACATTACACTTGGCCTAATACTTTCCTATACCTTCCTTGGCATTATTGTCTGCTAGATCCCATTATAATGTGTAAAACACGAAAAAACGAGCCCTTAAGTAAACACTTGCTTCCCTTATTAATTAACGAGGGTCTCGTACTGGCAGACTTGGTGCCTCTAGGTTGTATACGGGGGACTATTGGTCAGCTGCCAGTCAGTAAAAGTTCACGTGGTACGTGACGCCAAAACAGGCTCATAAAGAGTGTTGCACATTCGCCGCATGGCTACTAGTGGCACTGACTGACACTCCCACGCTTAAATTGACATAGATACCCAATAAAGTGGCTGTGGGGATAGCTGTCGTGGTAGCTCAGTGGTGCAGCATCGAACGCGTTATTCGAAGGTCACAAGTTCGGATCCTGCCACGGAAAGTATATCTTTTCACCCACTTTTTTTTTCACAGTTACGTTACAATTGGCCTAATAACTTCTCCTATAATTTCCTTGGCATTATCCTGTTAGATCCATAATTATTGATTAAAACACGAAAAACCAGCCCTTAGTATACAGTTGGTTCCCTTATTCATTAACGAGGGTCTCGTACTGGCAGACTTAGTGCCTCTAGTTGTATACGGGGGACTATTGGTCAGCTGCCAGTCAGTAATAAGTTCACCGTGCTACGTGACGCCAAAACAGGCTCATACGAGTGTGCACACTCGCCCAATTGGCGACTAGTGGCGCTGACTGACACTCCCACGTTTAAATTGAACATAGATATTCAATAAAGGTGGCTGGGTGGATAGCTGTCATGGTAGCTAAGTGGTAGAGATCGAACGCGTTATTCTAAGGTCGCAGGTTTGGATCCTGCCCATGGCAAGTTATCGTTTCACCCACTTTTCTTTCTTCTCATTTACATTACA